>OY982567.1:10405747-10465807 GCA_963859945.1 Euplagia quadripunctaria | reverse complement strand
AAACTTGCAAATCACCAATGACATTAGATTCACATTGGATAGGGTGAGGCTTATCGAGATTTGCCTCGCTTCTATCTGACGCCGTAACTGCACTCGTTCGTATAGAAAAAGTAAATTACATCTCTTTGTTCTTAAAATCGAGTATCTTATTGTCACTTTGGAATATTTTTTGATAACTACGGATAAGTGGCAAAAATAAACTAAGTACCTACAGTTTTTATCAATATTTTGCTGCAAGAGATGTAAACCTAGATATTATGGTAACGTTTTTAGATAGGAGTTTACCGTCTGTTAGCATTTTAATATGTATAAGCTTAATGCATAGAAAAGTGAGTAAAATATCACTTGAATAATTTCGAATAAAAACATATATCGTCTCGTCTTACATTGCAATGAATTATAATTCATTTATCTTACTCTTACGATGTAATCGATTGGAGCACGGAAAATCACTTAGTGGTCATGAGTCATTAGTCACCTCGGTTATGACGTCATCCCTCATGTTAGCTAAAATTTGGCCGATTCGCCGCTCTAAATGAATTTTGTGACATTCGATTTAATACGCTCCCAGTTTAGTTAGTTCCGCGCAGAAACAATTCAGTTCAACCCGTTGGCAATACTGATTGAATAACTGTATTTATTAAAGTAAATATATATAAGTATAATAATAATAATAAAATAAAGGTCAAGAGTTTTTTTTTTAGTTATATGTACGTGGTGGGCGTGGAATATAAAATTTAAAGTATTTAAACACTTAGGTGTGTTAAGGACTTGACTAGGCGCTCTACACTCGGTAGGGAGAGGGTTTTTTTTTTATGGTAGATATAGGGCGTAAACGAGCAGACGGGTCACCTGATGGTAAATGACTACTGCCGCCCATGGGCACTTGTAACTCGAGAGTCACAAGTGCGTTGCCGCCTTTTAAGGTGGGAGTAGGAGAAGAGGGGGAGGGGGGGGAAGAGTAGGAAGAGGGGAGAAGGGTAGGACGGGAATAGGGGAGAGGGAAGGGTTAGGGCCTCCGGTAACCTCACTCACGCGGCGAAATGCGATAAAGCATTGCTTCACTGCCGGTTTTCTGTGAGGCCGGGGTATCGAGCGGAGTCGAGCCGGCCGAAGCATGGCTGTGCGTGGCGTGTGAGATGTGTGAAGTTATTTTATTATATTATATTTATAACAATCGTCAGCAGCTACTAAGTCAAAACATAAAATAATAAAAATTGGTTCACAAACAGAGTAGGAGAAGGCACTGAACTCTTTTGTCTTTGCCTATTTGTATAATGTAGATATAAACAGTAAAGTAAAAGTAGCATAACTTTACCTGTTATGAGCGTGGAAGGAAAGCCTTACGGGCGGTGGCGGGGGCGAGCGCGCGGGTGGTGCGGCGCGGCGGTGTCGGTGCCCGCCCACCGGCGCGTACGCAGCCACCTGCCAATGCCGCACGAACGGTGACAATGACAATCCTGAAAAGAAAAGCCTTTAATGAGACTTTGTAATAGCCAAGGAAGTAAGTGGTGCACCTGATAATACCGGTCATCGTAACCTTATGAACGCTTACAATAGTGAATGAAGGGGTGTAACGTCCATCTTGTACAACCTCATACTGTAATTACTTGAGAAACCATAGTAGGGAAAGCAATGGTTATAGTAACCACACGGTCAAGTTAACTTGGAAGCGCGCAGATCTCGAAGTTGCTGGTATTGACAGTGGAGACTAACATCACGATATAAAAAACCAAATACATTACCCATAACCACAGATTACTAAGTAGTCCATTACACAGTGATGACTTTTTCAAAAGAAATTTGAGAAAACACAAGAGATGAAATTTTCTTTCTGGGTTGTTCAACAAAAATTATAAATAAAAAAATTAAGAACACGTAGTTTATTTATAAATCAAGAGATAACGTCAGCTTATGAGTAACATTCAACTCCATTTATCTGTAAGGGAAAGATGATGCCGCAGCACTTCGACCAATCTTTTGTTTTTTGGTTGATTTATCAGATCAACTAGAAGCTGTACGAGTATTCAGCGAATCGATTTACTCACATGTGGGTGTTTAATAAGCCTCTGCCTACCACGTCTTAGATACAGGCGTGATAGTATGTATGTATGTGTTCAACAGCAGCAAATCTTTTAATCAGTCATAAACGAGATGTAAACGAAATGTTGTCTTTAAATAACTTACAAATTGAAAATATGTATGTCAGCTATAAAATTTATTCGAACATGTTTCATTGCGTATATTCTTTTGTCTCAATAAATCTTCTAACTACAGTTGTAAAAGTCAAACAACATGCTATAATTTATAAATGGAATCGGAGTATTAATGTAACCAAATTGCCTTCAAGCTACCGCTAACCACATTTTCTCTAGAGGTATTTAATAGGTACATATAAAATCTAGTAGAGATGAGAGTATATTTCTCGACTATAAATATTACTGACATATCAAAACTCCTTTCTTATTTGCTGCGAATCGATATTCACCAATTAATATCCATATAATTTAATAAGATCGGTGTCCAATAGCTGTTGATTTATCACACTACTGCCCGGAAATATGAGTCTCAACGTGAACGAATCGGAAATCAAGTTCGCTATATTTCCTGGAACAAGTTCCTTGGAGAATTGGCCAGGATTTACATGTGTTAGTCTGAAGTAGGGTCGGGCGAGACTCGTGAAGTTAGTGGGACAATGTTGTATAATCTATGTGTATTATTCTGCCGTAGAAAACTTCAGAGATATTTTGTTGTAATGTAGCTGCGAGTATGTTGCTGGTGACAGTAGGACGCCTGAACCAGTAATCACTTAAAGTTTAAAAAGGATTATAAGAGCGTTTTTTGATCTACATATTTGTGTTTAAAAATCTACCAAGACAACGCATTATCGATATAATTTTTGTTTTTCTTATAAATAGTGTGATATTTACAATGTATTTTATATAAAAACATCTTAGCAGTTAGCACAGTTAATGTACGAGGCATGCCTTTTAAGTTCTGTCGCTTGAGGAAACACAACTAGAACCTTATAGCAGCAGTACCTTTTCAAAGTATTCACCACGTAGTTTAATACACTTTTCCATTCGCTCGAACTAGTTATTAAAACATTTATTCCACTCCAAAGTAGGCGTGTTCAATATGGCTGGCTTGGGAGCCTCGACTGCTTCTTCACCGGACTGAAACCTTTGACCACGAAGATTTTTCTTAATTTTAGGAAATGTAAAAAAATTGCTGGGATTTAGGTCAAGAATTTCTACGTTTTCCTGCTTCAAATATTGAATCGTTTGACTAGCGCTGTGTGAGCTTGCGTTGTCATGGTGTAGGATGATGGGTCGCTTTGCCAAACTTCGGAAATCTAACCCAGATTTCCGAAGTTTGGCGATGATTTTTTTTTCATGAGATAGGGGGCAAACGAGCAGATGGGTCACCTGATGATAAGCGACTACCGCGACCCATGGGCACCTGTAACTCGAGAGTCACAATTGCGTTGCCGGCCTGTAAGGTGGGAGTAGGGGAAGGTGGAAGAGGGAGAGCGCGTTTAGGGGGAAAAGAGGGGAAGAGGGGTAGAGGGAAGGGTTAGGGACTCCGATAACCACAGTTATTATTGCAACGAAAACGAAACCGAAAACTATGCTTATAAGTAAGCAAAGAATAGATATGTGAATGTAAGAAAAAAAACTAAATATATTGCCAAGTCTGATGCGCTGAAGTTGAAACTCTGTGTGCATGCAAAGTGCATAATTTTTCGCGCCATTTGCCGATGAACGCGAGACATGAAGCATTGCACACAAGATAGCGCCAGTACGGATGGACGTGACTTCGCTGTATTTTGCTAAAGTTTGTCTAACTAGATATGTAATACTCTGTCAAGAACGTACCGGGAAAAGGTCAATAAAACACAAAATGTTAACTATTCTTCCAAATTTATTGTATGCCTTCAAAGTAGGCCCCATTTTAAATTTTAATTAGAATTAATTTATCAATTCCCGATACTTTTTTGACAGAATGTACATTTACATATATGCAACTTATGTAATTTACAACTGCTTGACTTGTATTTCAATTAAGTCTTGAAAACGTTAATCGAATCGAACAAATAGAAGGAATTTATAAAGTGATTCAGATTCAATATTTGGATTTGTGTAAAGCGGTAGTAGTTGACTATCAAGTCAAATCTGTTTCTCATTATTTAACGTCAAAACGGTACTTTCTGTAGAAACTTGTAACAAATAACAACTTATGACACCTTTAATTTTTAATTGAACAAAAAATAATAAAAACTTGAAGGTCACGTATATTTTTTTTTAAAGCCTTATAACGATTTCAAGAGGACTACTGCTACAGTAATAGTGCTACTTTAGTTTAATTGACTGAAATAATAAAAGTTCGTTAGTGTCAGAATTTTTTTTTATTTCATTTTATTTTATTAATACCTCCTGCAAATACATTGCAAAAGGCGGACTTAATGCCATAGGCATTTTCTTCCAGTCAACCTTTGGGTGATGCAGAACTGTGTGTGGCAGGTGTGTATTTAATAGTCATAAGATAAAGGAATTAAAAAAAATGTATTACATAAATAAGCCAAGTGTACTAGATATGCATACACATATAGTAAATATATGTACATACGTATATACATACATAAATAAATACAAATACATAAATAATAAAGACACTTGTAAAGTGTTATTCTGATGATTCCGCCAATAAATCTCTGTAGAGCTTGCGTACTTTAACCTTAAAAGTGAACCGGTTAGTGGACATCCTGACTTCCTGTGGGAGCGCGTTCCAGAGGTTAACAGCTTGGACAGCGAACGAAGAATGAACCATTCAACCAAAAATATCGTGTTTCTGCAACTGGATTGCAAGGGGCTATGTTTTTCAGAAGTTTTTGGGAATGTATGTGGCAGACCTAGGAAAAAGCTAATGAAAATATTTTAGAATATATTGAGACGAATCTTTACACTGCATAAATGAAGGTATATTAAACATTTAAACAAGGATTGTATTTAATTTTGTGAATTTCTTTCTTTTTAGTAAAATCATTTGAGGTTTTTGAAGTCGGTTATTTATTTTTATTTAGGTACAGTCGATTTACTATCAGATGACACTAGTAATATTAGGTTTACAAATGCATTTATTTTTTAATTACATATTATAGGAAACTAGCAACCCGCCCCGGCTTCGCACGGGTAGTAGAGATATCTTCAACAATTATCATCATATACACCTAAACCTTCCTCATGAATCACTCTGTCTATTGGTGAATACCGTCAGAAAATCCGATCAGTAGTTTTTCAGTTTATCGCAAACAGACAGACAGATAGACCCCTCCTAAGGGCCGGTTGTCCCCCTAAGGGCGGAGCACATCCATAGCGATCTTCCAACTCTTTATAAAAAAAATAAAAAAAAAGGTTGCAAGTTATTATTTTTTCTTTTTGGTCCTATAGACTGTATTCAAGATAGGTAGACAACCCTACTAGGTAGGTAAGTACGACTGCGGTTAAATAGCAACAACGTGCCAAGTGTCATTCTGAGTCGGAGCACCAGGGTTTTTTAGGATTTGCAACGACTGACTGTTTATATAAATAGGTATCCACTTAGATACCAACAGGCGGGAAGAGTGCTCGTTTTATACCTTGATGGTAAAAAATAACATTAGAAGCGACGAAATTTCAAAGATTTCTTGACATTTTTTAACAGCCATTTTTTTTCTTTAAATAAATAATTTCCTTACAAAATCAATTAGCAGATACAAAGTACACGAACCCACAATTGATAAATTTAAAATTTAAAACACCCCCGACTCGAAAATCCCTTCAACGATTACAAAATGCCTCACATCATTTTGGAAAACAGCTGATACTCTTACACTGCTGGACCGATGTTAACCAAACATAACTAAGAACCACCGCAAGGAAACTGGCTTTCAAATGAAAAAAACCGCATCGAAATCGGTCCATCCGTTTGAGAGCTACGATGCCACAGACAGACACACACACAGACATCGACGTCAAACTTATAACACCCCTCTTTTTGCGTCGGGGGTTAAAAATATCTATTATTTCTGAATCAAACAAATTACGTCCCATCTGCGATTCAAACCTTACAACACTCTAAATAGTTTCAGTTTACCATATCACACTTAAACTATTTACGCTATGCAGTTTTTTAACTTCAAAACATGGCTCTAATAATACCAAAGGCATAGGCAGCAGAATTTAATTCAGTTGGAATGAACCTTCTACAACGCTTTTAGATGTGAAGCCTTTCGAAATAGAAGCATCATCAACGTTAGCATTATGCGGAGAATTTCTGTTGCCATACCAACCGAGCTTTCCACTTACACCTATTTTATGGCGAAATAAATACGGGAACGCTGGGAGAGAAACATTGAGAATAAAACAAGCACTTTACGTTACATGAAAGGTATAAAATACGGGATCATTTTGTAGTTTCAATTTATAAATGTATTGACAGGGTACAAATGTTTCAATTTAAAATTTTATGTTAAATGTTATACGTATGTGAAAGGTGATTTATTAAAATTTAACTACAATGCCAATCAGAATATTAAAATGCGGAAAAGAAGAATATAATTGACAAAAAGCCAAATAAATAAAATATTAATGTGTTGGATTTGCTATTATAGTATAACATACTAGCAGCGCCCCGCGGTTTCCCGCGTAAGTCCCGATCCCGTGGGAATATCGGAATAAAAAGTAGCCTATGTGTTAATTCAGGTGTCCAGCTATCTACATACCAAGTTTCATCGCCATCGGTTCAGTGGTTTTTGCATGAAAGAGTAACAAACAGCTTTCCATCCATCCAAACTTTTACATTTATAATATTAGTGGGATTTAATACCTACAAGGATTTTCTTGTTTATTTTTTTAAAGATTGTTATATTAAGAAAATCTATGTATATAATTAACATGTATTATGCTGATTAATGAATAGCTAGGGTAATAAGAACTAGAAATTATTTATTAATGTATGTACTTAGTTGTAGCAATGCAAAAATGAATAATTAAATTTAAAATTTACCTTATTAATCCACTCGCATTCAAAGTCAAAGAAGTTTATTCATGTAGATCACAATGAAACACTCATTTGGCTAGGTTTGCAATGCAATGCATAGGTAGAGACAGCAGAAAAGAAACAGGGAACAAAATGTCACGTCTACTGTTCTTCCATGTTGTAATAGTTTTTATAAGCATAGTGATACTAAAATAGCTTCATGCGATTTTGAAAATAGTTAAAATATACAAGTGCAGTGGAGCTATTAATTTTGGTATAAACAGTGGTAGAGATAGTACGTAACCAAACAAACGGTTATGAAAGCAAACACCAGATCACGCATTGGCAAATAATGTTCTATGACCATAACGTCGTTTCAATATGCTATATTATCAATGTCCATTAGTGTCACAATAAACAATAAGTTTAATAGACATACATACATGACAATAATTTTGTATTTTACACGTACTTATTTCTTTTTCTGTTAACCGTACAAAGTTGACTATGTTATTTTTAAGTCTAAGGTCAATATCTGTAACAGTCTCGCAGAAATGGTTGTTTAAAATAAAATATGAATGTGCATGAAAAGTATAAATAAAATGGATTCAGATTATTTCAGATAAGCCTTTATTAACTGCGGCTTTACGGCCACTGCGCCCCACTCAAACACTACAAAGAGACGATGAGGCTTCTTTTGAAACCTGACGGAACGTCGTTGTGAGCAGGAATACCTTTATTAGAGCTGAATTAAATCAATAGTCTCTCCTTCTCGCCTTAATGAAGGCCGCATGAATGCTTATTACGCGTGGTGCTGACTTCCAGAAAGGTTTAATAGAATATTGGATTCTGCTTCATCAGGTCTGTGACGAACAAATTAAGACTTAGACGGTGTAGAGGTAAGGATTAACTTTTCGTTTTCTATTCGTATTCTTCCACATTTACAAGTGAGACTATTCTCAATGTGAAACGGGACAACCCAGGTATCAATTTTTGATAACAAAATGTCTTTATCCTTACCTGGCATCGCTTCTTCCTATTTGAGGTCATTGAAAAAGTTGATAAATAAATATTTTTAACAATATTTTTACTGTCTATAAGTTCAAAGTAACACCTGAATAGTCAGACTTTTCAAAATAATTGTTAATGGAAATTGTTCGCACTTCTGCCCGTTTTTATAACCGTTCTATTGTGGCGATACCGGACAAAGTATGAGGCATAACTGTCAGTTCTGTACTATAAATTCTAAATGTGGTAAAAAAAAATTAGGCTGCGGGTGGTGATGGTGATGTGGAAAAAAAACTGGGATCTTTGAAAGTTGGTATTAGATGAAGAAGTGTTTCCAAATTCAAAATTCCAAGAACCCTCAAAGAGATTCAAATCATTTTTATGTAACGACAAAGCACAAACCTTATTATTAAAACCGTCTATACAGTTTTCAAAAAGAGAATTTCTTTTAATGACAATAAAACAAATTCAATCTCAAATTATTCGGTCTGGTAAGCTACTCGATTTGATTTATTCGATGTTTAAAAAGAACAAAACTACGATTGAAATCATGAATTCTAAATAACTCTGTATAAAGAGTGCGACAGTCTTTGAATTCTTTGACGTTAATAGATTTTAATTCTCAGATGACCTTTTTAAGTTCATTGGTAGTCAATGCTGAAAGAAAAGTTAATATTTTTAAACGAAGTGATCTGATTGTAACATAAATCATATTTTAAATTAAAAAAATGTTAAAAATGATAATTTTAGAGATAGAAGACTATAAGATTTAATAATTATACTTAATTTTATATAATATAACCTATTTAGAACTTTCCTGAACCTGTTTATAAAGGTGTTTTTGGAAGTACATCCCAAAAACACCTTTATAATGCTACTACTACAAAGAATAGGGGGTAGATTATGGCATGGTAGCTCATTTATAGTTCCTTTAAGTTTAGCGTTTTAATAAAGTCTAGAGATGGCCTTGTGGTTCAATTTCGATCATAATTCATTCAATTATAAACACTAACTAACAAACACACACTGTTACAAATATAACATAAATCAAGCTATAAATTTATAGTATGAGTTGAACTGTGATTGTATATCTAGAGTTTCCATACCACGACGCTGAAAAATGGGTACAAAGAATTCTCTTCATATAGATGATCGTTAAACTTGGTTCACGATAGGCGAAAATATCATAATATATCCGAATAAACATAATAAAAACGGTTGAGAAAAGTTTTACAATTTTTGAACACTATTAACGTGATTAACTTGAATTCTGAAATGTATTATAACGTTATAGTGTATAGCGTATGTTAAAATATTATTTCATGAACAATTTAACTAAGTGTCATCACGATAGCAGATAATAATAATTGTACTTTGACACAGCTCACACACAGCCGTCTGATCCCAAACCAGGCAGACTGCTGATAAACATACTTATATATTCCTAAATACATACATATTATATATAAATTACACCTAACAAGATGATAATCAAGATTGTATTATAGCAACATAATCGTACGTACTACGATTCTACAGATTTTTTGGAACGGTAACAGTACCAGAATAACAACGCAGGAACAATGACAATTATCAGTTACTACAGTTTCGAAAAAGTTATCTAAGCTAAAGCTAAGCTTACTGGCATGGACACATGGATAAATTCACATAAAATGTATTTCTTATAATCGTGTGATCTGAATGATCTTATTGAATGGCGATGGTGTATCAGGGTAGCTACATAAATGGATTTTCCATTAGATGCAGTTCATGTAGTATTTGCGAACAGAAAGAAATCGAAGTGCGCCTCAATACGAAGCGCTGGGGTTAAAATGTTGAATACAGTCCGCAACTTTATTGAGTAACAACCTTGTTTGCATCCGTATTCGTAGGTTTTTGAAACGGTTATTCCGCATTCATCTATATGAAATAGTAAAGAGTACAAGTTATGAATTTCACGAACGAAAAGGGTTTTTATGTTTGAGTGGCTACCGCTTTCATTAGAAATCCAATACCTACAACTGATTATGAAAACCGATTATAAATACAAAATTATTTAAATTCGAGTTAGGTGGTAAGAAATTTACTACAGACTTGTTATGATATTGCCTGCTTTCGAAGTATAAACTAGTTTAAAATCATTATTTAATTGTTACCTATTTGCTTTATAGTGCTATAATAAAATCTCTATACTTATATTCTAATAAACAATAAATAATCCCATCACTAAATATCAATAAAATTACTGACTAATTATATTTGGAAATATCATTCCTTCTCGTGATTTTATCCATTTAGCCACTTGAGGCAGTCACAAGTTTCACTCGACTAGCGCTTTTAAAAATACCTAACGCTCAGATTTCTGACAAAAAACCTTTAATAAAACAATAACGCTTACTCCATTGATATATAAAACATATCCTCGGTTCAATGAGCCCTTCATGATAACCTTTGTCTAACTTTAATCTCATCAGCCGGTACCATTTTATTACTTTAGCCCTTTTTGATACATAAAATAAATATCAATGCTCGCCCCTATGGGCTTTATATCCACCATCTATTTCTGTATTGGGTTATTTTGGTTGTAAAAGTAAACAGATTTTTGATGATTGATTCCTCATATTTATTTTTAGAATACCTACTCGTAAAATTATTACAGTACATCAGTCAATTTATTACGTACATGTCTTTAATTCTAGTAAGAGCAGTTGAGTACATTAAAAATAATAATAACAAGATCAGAGAGAGGTATTTTTGATCGAATACGAGCAGCATGTTGGTTAAGTTAAGAGTTTTTTACAATCTCGCGTCAGGTCACTTGTCCTGACGCGAGTTTAACATTTTTTACCCTTCCCAAAAAGTGCACAACGCCGCTAAAAAAGTTTTCACTTCAAAAAAACAATGTTCCTAAAATATCCTACAAATATTTATATTCCAACGATAATGGTATACCAAGAATGAGACTGTACATATTTGGTAATTGAGAGTTCGCTGTTTACAGGTATGTCATGAAATGGGCCACGACTTTCAAATTTTACGGATGCCTCCTGAATTCTACAACGAGGTTTCGGATTCCTGTAGTAAGCGTGGAACGGAATGTAAAATGGGATTATTCAGGCAGCGTTTTAAATACACTTACGCTAAATATTCGTGTGTGAGAACAACTTAATGTTATTTTTCTCAAGATTAATATGTTTAGTCGAGCGGTCTAACACACCGGCGATTATCCGAGTTTGAGCCTCGGTCGCACACTCTTGACTTTTCAAAGTTCATGTGCCTATTAGTATGTTAATTATTATTACTTGCTTTAACGATGGAGGAAACATCGTGAAGAAAACATCGTGAAGAAAACTTCGTACGTTTCGTTCTGTCACATTATGTCAGTGTGGAATGAGGATAAATGCCTCTGATATTGATGATCAGTTTGTAACACATGGGTGGATATAGATTTGCAAATGTTGGTGATGTAACAAAAACGTTATTATTTAGAAAATGCATGATCGATCGAATTCTTAAATAATTTATAAAACCCTTAACAGTATGAGTATAATAGTATGAGAGAGAAGAGAGATGAGAGAATAATAGTGGATATAAAACTTACAAAATTGGTTTTCTTTTTTACACTCGATTTGGCCTGCCCTTAATACATTTTTTAAGTTTTATAGCCCCGAATTAAAGCCTCAGCGAATTCGTCGCATATTAATAAAATGTTTGTAAGAAAAATCAGTGAATAAAACAATCACATGAAAACAAAACCATTATACTGTGACAAAACGTAAACGTTCATAACTCGATAGGTTTGAACTGGATTTGGGAACGTTCCGTGTTTAACTTTAACAATGTTAAACACTTCTAGACAATTCGTAGCTGTTCGTAGCAGCTACGGATTCGTAGCAAAGCTATTTGTTTAACACTTGTAAGCAATACAGTATTTAATATTGAGCTTTGCAGGGAATTTTTAAAAACTTATTTACAATACAATTACAATATAAGTTATGCATTATGGTATAAATAAAAATTGAAAACAAATATTTACATGCAAAACTATTGAATTCTTATCAGATTTATCATCTACCCTGGATATAAATTGAGCCTATAGTAACTAAACAAATACTGGAAGCCCAAACGGGACGGATATATTTTTTAGTTCATATAGCCATCACGTCTACTTTTTCTACGACTAGCTTCGTGTTACTATAGACACTAATATATTAGTTAATTATAATGTTGTCAGCAGTACTAAAAGTGTCTATAAGGCAAGCTCGAGTTGAGTGATTCACGGGCACTCTAAAGTTTATTCTCTCTAAAATCGTCGAGAGATTCGCATAGCCTTCAAGCACGTTCAACTCGCTTTGTGTTCATTTTTTTTTGGCATTTGAAATTTGATTCTTATCTTGAGCAGCGAATACACCAAAGCCCTCAGAGGCTGGAGTTAATGAAAAAGGCCACATTTTCTCAATTTTGGCCAATTGGACAGTTTTTCATATTGCATCTGCATCCAAATCAGACCACTATCGCATATGGGAACCAAATAGTTATTGCATTAACCCACGGCTATAGTTCATTTGACATAGCTTGCATGTGTCGAGACCGTTTCGACTTTGACTTGCAGCAGCAGCAGCAGCAGCTGAAAAGCCAATCTTAGTAATTTTAGTTTTCGAGCGCAGTGTCAAGTTTCTTACGTGGTCTGTAAGCTAGAAGCAGAGGGAACTTCGTACCATTGCTCGCAAGGAGCCCCTGGGAGTGAACTTTAGACCGTTCGTTAATGAGTTTCTGTGTCTCATATGTAACACAGACTGCGCGCATCCAAGTGAGCGAGAGGGATAGTTTACGTTCATGAGGTCTTTCAAGCTCCCACAGCCCTTCTAGGCATGTTGTTATTTGTGTTAATGGAAGCCACTTGAATTGATTTTTTGATAGGCTAATCCACACTTCTTTCACATGCATAATAAACCATAACTAAAAAAGAACTGACTTCCAAGAGCTTGATTGCAATGATAAAATACCGGTTCAAAGGTCAAAACAAAAAACAACACAATGTCGTAGAATAATCCCATATTTTATAATTAAAATTAATGACTTGCTTCAGTTTTGCAGTGACTTAAGTCTAACATTTTAACAAAAAAATACGTATTTGACTAAAGTTACAGGAAAACATGTTTAAGCGCTACTTAAATACATAGATACATATTGAAGCAGCAATTTCTGAGATACAGCGGGAAGTTATTAAGTACTTCTACATAGTACAAAGGGTAGCTTAATATATGACGACGTAAGTTTCTACTTGAGGTAGTTAGATTAGAAGCATCTTGAGAAATTACATTACATATTTGAACAATTTACGATTGAATAATATAGTTAAAGAGGATTTGACTTTATTAAACACGTTAGGTTACGTAAATATATACTCGTATATTTAAGGACATATTGCATACGAGACTTTTTTATTCTTGTGCAATAGACTGCGCCGGGCTTTTTTGGCTGCGCGGTTCTTAGAAAAATTTTGAAAACCTAAAAAATCTTCTTCATAAAACCACACATGCAAATTTTCATGATGATATATACCAACAGCCGTTTTACATGTCGTAGGGACTTATATTATAAAGGTCCTCATGTAGGTCGTCCTCTGCGACACCGTTGACATTATGATTTATTCTGAAATAATTATTTAAGAGGCGATACTTGTTTTTATTACAATAAACCCGGTAGTACCGGACCCAAACGTTGACTGTTCTACCGCTCAGCTATCAGTGACGTCGACATACGTGTACATATCGAAAATGTAAGTACAGATATGTCTAAAAGAAATACAACTCAACCTATATAACAATATTATCCTTGTACAAGTGTCCAATCTTGAAACAAGCCTTGTACTTACTCAGGATAGAAGGAATTGATTAATTATTTATAAATTCTACCCATACAGTGTCAGCCCTTAAGGAAAGTGACATAAGCGTCTGTTGTTTATTCATCTTGTTTTCCAGATATCACTACAATTCGCCCTTTTCCTTTTTACATGTACTTTTGTTTTTTATAGGACTGTAGAAACAACAATGGCTGCCAATAATTCAAATTTGATTATAAAGTATTTTGTCTGTCATGTTTAACATTAAATTTATTGATGCCTTAATTGATTAAATTTCTTTATCATTCATATTGGTTGCGGGTTCGAACCCCACGCAATGCACTAGCGACCTGAACCCACTTCTAACACAAGCATTTAGCTTAGCTGGAGGGACCCACGTTACTAGTATTCTTTATAAAAAAAAACTAGGTTTATCCGGCGGCTTCACTCGCGTTAATATATATTTTGTCTTTATTCTGGTTAAAAGGTACCTTTTGCCCTTCTCTGTACCCCGGACAACGTGTATGCCAAATTTCATGATTATCGGTTGAGTAGTTACGGCATAAAAGCGTAACAAACAAACTCGTAGCATTTAAACTTTAGTAAGGATGTTAAGTTACAATATTCTCGAGCTGGGAGTTAGCTCATAATGTTTCCACAAATACAAGAGCTATTGAACTGATTGCATGAACATAGCAATCAACATATCCCTGAAGATGTAGAGCCACTTAATGGAGTGTCATTCAATGCACAAAGGCCGACACGTAATGTATCGCAATGCTGCCAACATACTGCTAATATCTGTACAAGACACATAAGAATAGGAGCCATTTTTGTTTTATTATATTATTCCAAAGCAAAGTTTGGCTTTTAACTTCAGGTAAGGAACTTCAATTATTAAAATGTTTTATTCGAGAGTCTAGAAAAAGATTTTGTTCATCCTCTAAAAAATGCTGTAAAACGTAGTAAGAAATATTTTTGTTAATTTTCAATTAATTTTATGATTATTCCTTTTCTGTAAACCTATTACAACACTATTTAATAAAAAGTGTAATTACAATTAGCGCAGAACCAGTAAAGATAAAGCAGAAAATGGCAAAAGGAGTTATGCAAAGTGGGTTAAAGATTTAACAATAACCGAAATATGTGCTTGACGGTATTAGCAGCAAGATGGGTATACCACCACACATAGTTTTAAAAGAATTACTCGTCTTAAGCAAGTCTGCTTACGGACTAACGACGACGAGACGGGTTTTCTTCTAAGCCTGCTATTACGTTCCAGGCCGCACCGTGTGGTTTTAATCGGTTTGATTCCGACACACCGCCCTACAGAAAATGCCAGCGGTGTAAACGGCCTGTAGGGTTTTCCATTTATGCCCGGTTCCTATAATCAAGAAACGATTCGTTTTGCTTACGGACGGTAAAATTTTCGTTGAAAATTTAACGAAATTTTACCGTCCGTAAGCAAAACGGATCGTTTTTTGATTATAGGAACCGGGCAATATACAAAATAAATAGTATTGATGCATTCTCAAAATCCATTAAACCGTTTATAAAATTGACGTAGTAAGGTGGGCCTAAGCAGAAATATAAAGTCTCATCCTATTCAACAAAATATTTGTAAAGAAAATGTACATTAACTGAACAACTTAGTGTCAAGATGTTCCAGCTTCTTATTATATTATTAATTAACCGTTCCTCCCCCAATTAAAGTTGTCGGAGTGAATACACGTCAACTTGTTCAGTAAATAGCAGGCTTGTAATAAAGTTTGCTTAGGATCCGGTCATACTTGGCAAAATTTATAAGCCTAATATGGTTGTAATATTTGTAAGCAAGTGATCTAAAAACGTATCAGTCTCGTGTTACCAATTATATAAAAAAATGGGTTGACAGAGCAGCGTTACGATGCTCTAGAGAGCCTACTTACGATAATGTTGCACATAACGCGAGCCTCCAGCCGTGCGGCATTTTTTCGATCAGGAATCGGCACTGCCCTAACTGATTATACCTTTATTTTGGTTTTCTATAATCGAATGTCTCAAGTGACATGTACAGCGATACAATATTATACAAAAAAAGCTGTGTGTTAAATGAAAATAAATAACGCTTTCATACGCTCCATAAGTTTTGCTGTAATTACGGCAAGTGTGTACCCTTCCTTTTTGGACGTAAATATTGAGAAATTTCTAGTTAATACTCTTTTGTGAAGCTTTTAAACAACTAATTGACGTCCTTAAAATTTGTAACTTAATTCTTATCTATTTTTTTGTATCACGTTGTTGGCAGAGAATCATACAGCCCGTCTGATGGTAAGCGGTTACCGTGGCCTATGAACGCTAGCAAATCCATATGCGCGTTGCCGACTCTTAAAAACCTTTAAATCTTATTAAGTTACATTTATTATGACTTCGCTTATTCTAACGTGGAAAATACAAGCAATACGTAATTATATATTTCTAATAAACACGTAACTATGTATCTCTCTTTAAATCAACAGTCATCAACAGACAATATTTTATATTGGTATGCAACTGATACCCTGATACATTTAATTCAAAATGTCACGCACGTAATCCCTTTTACCGTTGCGAGAGACGCCCCAAACATGGGAGGCTACAATACGATGTATAGGAATCCGTAACCCATTGCTCGGCAATGCCGGCGGAATTCAGTTCTAACCTGATTAAGGGGGAACGGATCACGTAATGGAACACAGATGTAATACAGGGTGTTCGTCTATTTACGAAGAATGCGGAACATACACTAAATATTAAAATGGTACATAATGGATCACGATTGCGTTTGAGGTAAATCTATGGTTTCGATTTTCTGATTTGAGTGCGTCTACCCGTGAACACTTCTTTCGTTGTTAGGAAATTAAAGATAGCTATAATTTTTTATTTACTATGGTGAAAAAAAATTTTTTATAAACGTTTTTGTCTAGATTTCTATTTACTGACAGATTGGCAGCACTATAAGTTGAGCGGCCGCGGAGTAAATAAACTCTATAACTGTCGTTCCTCATTACTATAGGTTTTCTGATAACAGATTGTTTTATGTAAGCTTTCTATTATGTTTGAATGATACAAACTAAGTAACCAATTAATAGTTATTTATTTACTACACATTCATTAGGCCTCACACAGGCTTCTGAGGTTGTGTCGGCTCCTAGTGTCAGCACGATTTATTTGAACATATATTAACAATATTTTGATCACACACAACGCTGTCTTGACCAAACATTATATTATTATATTTTAGTTCGATCGAATGATTGCGGGTTCGAACCCCATCTAGTATACAACCGAGACGTGAATCCACTTCTAACACAAGTAGTTAGTTAGAGGAGTTTAGAAGAATTCTAGTAATGTGTGGCCAACGTTTTTTTTTTTTATGCTATAGGGGGCAAACGAGCAGACGGGTCACCTGATAGTAAATGACTACCGCCGCCCATGGGTAACTCGAGAGTCACAAGTGCGTTGCCGCCCTTTAAGGTGGGAGTAGGAGAAGATGGGGGAGGGGGGAAGAGTGGGAAAAGGGGGGAGAAGGGAAGGACGGAAATAAGGGAGAGGGAAGGGTTAGGGCCTCCGGTGACCTCACTCACGCGGGGAAATGCAATGCAAGCATTGCTTTACTGCCGGTTTTCTGTGAGGCCGTGGTAAAACGTAAAAAAAAAAAACTAAGTATAGCGTAGATAGGTTTATTCGTTAATACATACATATTGTATATAAAAATATAATGAACAGAATAACATGAGATCAGAATATTCGTGAAGAAATGTACACCTAGAAAGTGATCCCATGACGAAGTACTAAATTGTTTCTAAAAATAAATAGCATTCCGCATCATTGTACTCTTATTCATGTTTCGTATCTTTTATCTTTTTATTTTGACTTAACACTGTAAGCGTGCGCAGTATGTCAACGTAGGGTTTGTTTTATACCATTTTTATCCTGTTTTTATTTTCTGAATAATTTTATGTTCCTTTTTCGTTTTAGCACCTTGTTTGGGAGCAATGCAGGGCGATGTTATATAGAAAGGACTTTTCTGGTATTTGCTGAGTTTGTGTTTTTCCTTTATTGTTCTTTTTAGGGTGTTCAATGCATACCTCCATATTTTAAAATACTAATAGGTAAGCAGTGGTTGTAAACTTTTTTTTGTACGTGTGGATACCTCCCCGGGCCGTGACCCCACCGGGGTTTTCGTTGGGGCAGTGTGTCGGAATCGAACCGACAAAAACCACACTGTGTACCGTACTGCGCCTAAAATAGGAGGGATCCGGGAACAGCTTTTATTAAGACATCCGGAACCAAGCACCTGCCCGCAAAAGCGCGGGCACCACATCTGGGTAACAACCTCTCAATTAGGCGACTTCCAGGCACACGCGGACGCCGCCTCCTCGCGGGGGAGAGGTTGTAACCCTAAGTGAACATGATTCGAGTAAGTTTCACAGTTATAACGATACGATACGCAAAACAGTTTGTTTATAATATACAGTTAGGTTACGAGTAAGACCTGTCAATTGGATCAAAGTAATATTGTTATCCTACTAATATTATAAACCTGAAAGTTTGTGAGGATGTATGGATGTTTGTTACTCTTTCACACAAAAACTACTGAACCGATCGCGATGAAACTTTGTATGTAGATAGCTGGAGACTCGGATTAATACATAGTTACTTTTTATCCCGATATTTCCACGACACCGGGGCTTACAGTCATCTATATATTTATACGTGAAGAGAATTCTTTGTACGAATTTTTTAAAAAAAATCGCGAATGGAAGAACGTGAGATTTGGAATACCTAAAGTTTGTGTATAAAAGAAGTGCAGAAAGTTACAACTTTTAAACTATCAGTGTTATAAATTTAAAAATTACGTGAAAACATCTACATTAAGGTACACGTGTTCAGTATATGTGTTGACCTGTCATGGTACATACTTAAATCTATACAATGACAGCTCAAGTTATACTGGCCAATGAAATAAACCAAAATAGAATCATGGTCGAAATTTGACCACCAGACGATCTCTGGTGAATATTATACAGGAAAACACTCTTAATATAATGACGTTACAATGTCACGAATTACTCGTCTTACGGCTTGACGCATGTTCTTGTTCATACCTTTATAGTCGACTTAAAAAGGAGGATATAAATGCATCTACGGCTTATTTTTACATATCATTTCTGATTACATATTAATGATAATTTCTATCGTACCTCAAGGGTAGTTCCATGCCAAATTATAAAAATAATATAAAAACGTAGCTTAAGAAAGCAGGTATACTTTGTAATGACATTACTTGTAATCGTATGTCGCAATTCTTCAAAAGGTAAATCAAAATATTATATTTAGTTCTATTCTACAGTATACCATACACGCATAGGAATATAAAACAACAGAAAGTAGTTAACAAAATCCCACAAGTGCTAACAAATCGTTAAGCTCACTATACACCGCTTTGTTATCTCTTGTAGAGATATAACATCAACACACATACTACACAAATGAAAACATACATCACACTGAAACCAATAAACAATCAATTGCTAATTTTACTCATGCAAAGCAATCCTTGGCCTCGAAATTGAACACAAACCCCTTTCACGATATTACGAGCCTCAGAATTTATGGACTCGTTAATATAAACACATCAATGGTTCATTTATGCTATCTCAGGTGTGTTCCGAATACCGAATTCCGTGTACATTGTAGGAATGCGTGTCCGAATTTAGGAGACAATCGGAAACTGGGTCATCATTCAACACAAATGTTAATAGAATTCGCTAGATTATGTTGGCTTGGTAAGCTACAAGCGTGTGTTGGTAAATTAACTATACATAACCAAGCCTCTCTAAGGTTTCTGTATTTATTACGTAAGTAGTTTTGCCATAAATTTGGATGCCAACCGGCATCGTCAAATTAGTAGCCTGTATCGTATCGTGCCAGAGAAAGAGTGACTGATAAGTCCAAGTACAAATCTCCAAATCTATATTAGATTTCAATATTGTACAGCTTAATTCTATTGGTTGTTTTTAGGGTTCCGTTTCTCAAAAAAAGGAACCCTTATAGGATCAGTTTGTTGTCTGTCTGTGTGTCTGTCTGTCTGTCAAAACCTTTTTTTATCAGGAACCCCGGTCACCCCAGATCCCTTAAAATTGTAAAAAATCAAGCTTCTAAGTCAACGCAATCAAAGATACGGTCACTTAAGCCTAAGATTTTAACAAATTAGAACATTTCGCAGGTAAATTAAAACTTATAGGGTACTTCCATTGACTTAGAATCATGAAATTTGTCAGACGCAAGGACTCACAGCACAAGAAAAGGTAAAAATCCGAAAGTCGTTAATTTGTTGTTATATCACTATTTTTTGTGATTACAAACTTATATTTTGCAGTTGGAAAGTTGACTCTGACTTTGTACGGAATCCTCGGAGTCCAACTCGCACTTATCCGTTTTTTTGTTTTCGCATAGTTTCAAAAGATCACTATACTCCTGGTATTCTATTGTATACTCTGTGCCCCTTGTAGAAGCAAGCGTACTGTACTTGGCTGGAAAACCTACCTGAACGACGTTTTTTCCTTCTTTTCTGGGGATTTTGCTGCTTGCTATGGATAATATATGAATGAATTTCGGTAGCGTAATGGCTGAGGCGTTGTACTTGCGATCAAGTGGTTGCTGGTTCGAACCCCACCCAGTGCACTACCGTCGTGAACCCACTCCTAACACAAGCATTTAGCTTAGCTGGAGGGGTTAACAAGAATACTAGTAATGTGTGACCCACGTTACTAGTATTCTTTATAAAAAAAAAAACTGAAATGGCGGCCAAAAAATCGGCAGCCTTCTGTGTTGCCAGCTTTTTTCGTTAATTTTATTGATCTGACGCGACGTTTCAGAAGCCGCGTTTTAAAATCTAAATAAATTAAATTCCATGTATGTTTGTCTGCTATGCGTTCCGTAACCATTGATCAGATTGTGATAAAACTTTGGTAGGGTGTTCTAGAGACGCCCGCGGGGGGTCCTGGCCCAAAAAATCTATATAAAAAAAAAGAAAAAAATGCCGGGTGCAGCTTGTAGTAAATAAAGCTTACACACGTAACCACAGCGTAAATATATTGCTGTAACTACTTACTTTAAGAGAGATTGATCTTTAGATACAAAGGTGGTCATTAAATACGCTCCAAAAGATCTGATAAAGGAATATTGAAGCCAGCTTTCAGTATGTCTTTGTAAAATCACTTTCGCTATACAAACTCACCATATTTACATAACTGACCTTATAACCTACTAACATGCACACATAACATGTAGTGCGTGAACATTCTGAATGACGACTTTGATCTCAACATCCTACGGCAAATTTACGTTCGCCATCATTCTTACTACAATAACATAAGGTTTATATCTGCTTGACTGGAGTATGAGTTAATTTGGTGGAATTTGGCGAGTCACATTTCATTCAGTACTTGACGCAGGTTGCGTAGTCCGCGCGAGGTTGGAATCCTAATTTTTTACACGAAAATTGTTACTGCTTTCCGATATTAATGTATCAAAGATGTGCTTCGAAATAATAAAATAAGAAAAAGCAACTTCTTATTTTTTTATGTTATTGGATATATTTACTCTTTTAGATTGTTTTCCTGGTCGGCAAATAGTGTTATTTCTCTAATTGCAAGGCTTTATATGCGTTTACCAAGTAAAAATAGGATATCATATTAAGAAGCCCTGATTATCTCCTTATTATACCTGTTAAATCACCCCACTCTAGTAACAACAAACAGATTGTTATATTAATGATAGTAAGTTTAAGTATATTTCCTAGAAAACCTTCTGCACCTTGGTCATATATAAACGAAATAAAAAGCTTCTGCTGATGTCTCATATCCTCTTTGTTCTAAAACAATACCTCACTCGTCTTTTCGTTATAATAAATTTGATTCTCAAAGCTCTCTCGAGTAGGTATAAAAACTTTTTTGAGTACTTACTTCTAATTGTTCTACATGAAACTTGCGAAGTTTCAGTAATTACATATTTGGAATGATCGTGGAGTTGAGAATTTCTACGTAACGAGTTCTTGGTATCTTAATATGGCAGCTAAAGGTACATATTTGTTGTGTTATTTGTGCCCGTGACTTTTCTCTTAAAATTTAAATTATTATTCTCAAGCGTGAAACCAAGTATAGCCTCGCGTTTTGATAATTTCGTGAATAATTAAAAGGTCAAGCAGTGTTTGCGTATTTATTTATACGATCGAAATAAAACATAACCAAAGTTTTGTAAAATTTCATGCTTTTAAACTTTTGTCAAACAGTACGTGTTTAAAGTTTTAAGTAGATAGGTACTCAAAAGGTCAACTAATGTAAGTGGCGCCCTTTATGTTGTAAGTGTCCAACTACTTTTAACGGTCAACCACAGACGCGGTTAGTTGCCATCGTTAAATATCAGCCTTGTTTATTCAGTCTGCCTGGGGTGGTAGTGGCCAGGCATACTCCCCTTAGTTACAGGAGTCGAATTCAAAATGCCGGCATGAGACACGAATTAATAAGACCATTCGGCCGCCAAGCTTGTTTTAACAAAAACTAAATAGGAATGTCAAAACTGTGGAGGTTTAAAATGTATGATTTATAAAAGCCTTCAGCAACGTCTTGATGGTCTCAGAAACGGAAGAAGTTTGACCTTCGTGGAACGTATACCCATCAGCGCGTAACGTGGTTATTACGACGAATTGTTGTTTTGTTTGAAACAGATAGCTCATACGTATACAGGAGGCATTGGCCATAGACTCGTGGCTCTAACATACCCCACGCCATCTGACAAAGACAAGCCGAACTTCTGAGTAACTAACGAGCCTGCATCGTGCAGTGAATGTTCTCACGCTGATAAGTACATATATATCAAGTTCCTAATATCACCTTTGAGTGCCGCGGCCTACTATGCATGATCCTAGTTGAAGGATCGTCCCTTAGTGTTGGAGGGACATCAGACGACATCTTTCACAGACTTAACACAAATGGACGGTTTTTTACATTTTTTTTTTGTACGAAAAAAAAGCAGGTTCTCAATTCAACCGTACATATATTTTTTTTTTAGGTCTGTTCACCCCTCTCTCCGTTATTTATGAACCGGTTTTGATTATTCTTTTTTTGTTAGATAGGGTATACCTCAAGGGTGGTCCCATGTCAAGGAAGTCAGGATCTGATGATGGGATCCTGATAAAATTGAGAGAAACCTTCGAAAATTGTAGGAACGAATAGTGTTTCTGTTTACTTTTCATTACTTTATCAGGTATTTGCGTTCAGAAATCATCACCTCATGTAGCTGAGCTGATGATGAAAAGAAAATCATCAAATAAAAATCTTTTTAACAAACTATTAAACCGACGAAAAGAACTAAAAAGCAAAAAATAAATAACTACAAAAAATGTATAATCTAATTTTGAGTCGGCGCCAAATAAAATGATTAATTATATCTACGTACAGTTGGTTATTTTTATTACGTTAAGTAGTTTCTCTTCCATTAGTAAAGGTAGGTAATCAAGTCTCAATTTAGTTAGTCAGGGCTTTTATCTGGTCAGTCCAGCGCATCGGAGACTTCCCACGACACCTGACACCATCCTTTCTGCATAAATTCGTTCTCTCTCTCTTTCCTTAATGGTCCATGCTTCCACCCAGTACAGAAATATGGGGGATACTAGAGCCCTCGTAGATCGTAGGGGCAAGCAAATTAAAACTTTTGACGATCAATTAACTATGCTATCTGTACATCCTACTAATATTATAAACGTGAAAGTTTGTGAGGATGTATGGATGGATGTGTGTATGGATGTTTGTTACTCTTTCACGCCAAAACTACTGAACCGATTGCGATGAAACTTGGTGTGTAGATTGCAGCTGTGCTGAAGACTTACAGCTGTATAAAAATAGAATAAACATGGAGAATTTAGTTTTTCAGAGAGCCAATAACAAGTCCTCACTAATGGTATTTGAGTAACAAAGAATATGTAAACAAACTCAAGGAAACACATCACGCATAACACTCAGGAACTGAAGTATATCTTTAGTTAATCTAAAACAATACATCACGTACATAAAACAAATATTTCGCAATGAAACATAACATCAATTTGCAGGTTTGAAAAACGATGGACTCAAACACCTTATTACCGCGGCCGGGCACACTGGTCCAAAAAGGGTCAATATCGCACTGTCTATATAGCCTGTTAATGTTTCTACTTGCTCTCACAATATAACTATTTTGCCTATTATTTGTAGTAGCACTTGGTATTTGTAGCGGTGGGTTAAAACGGATTGACTTACAGGGTATTTTAAAGGAAAACTTAGACAAGAGCTATTAATATTGTTATTTAATATTCGAAGGACGAAAATAAAATCAGCTATCTCACAACAATTACGAAGAGGCATTAGATGAAATTTACGACAAAGTTGATAATAATTGCTAGACTGATGTGGAATATGTTGGTGGAAGCAGAGGTATTTAATGTAGCACTTTTGAACATTTTCATTACGGTCATTTACTATATTTTATTTCGTCAATGTGTACCTATGCTGTTAACGGACAAAATTTTATAGTTATCATCATTTAATATTGATATATCGCTCGTTTGCGAGAATATCGACATAATTCAAAATTCAGTCGAATTGAACTAAGTATGCGAAACGATCACAAAAATCTTTGATATTTTATGGTGAACAAAGATGCAACGCCGATTTCGTGCTAACGTTCGTTATAAAGCGACAAGTTCATTATATATTTAGAACAAAATACTCTAGCGGAAATCACAAAACATTGCCATTCTCTAAAATCAATAATTTTTAGTTATGTCGCTATTGTCGCAAACGAGCGATATATATAACATTTATGTACCATTATTATAACAGGTTATTTATACTTATTAAAATGTTAATACTACATTCGTTAGTAACTTGAATATAAATTAGGTTCTAAGTGGAATAGAGAATGAGTGGATGGAAAAAGAGCTTCATACATAAAAGGATATACAAAGGTATCACTGTAATAGCAATATATTTCTCCAATAATTAAGAAGGTATTCCTTTCTGTACAATTGTAACTGTTGGGGGGGGGGGGGGGAGAATCGTCTTAGTAAACCATCCTACCCTAATATCATCCTAAACAACCATCCAATACTTCATGGCTTATAGATTAGTGTCAGTTCACTCATATGCTAATATAATATTTATGAGAAAATTACAACGCCTTTTATTTACGGGTAACCTTAGTCACCGTGGCCAATCTACGTTGTGTGCACAAACACAGGTACACTGCGCTCCCTATTCCCTCAGTCTCCAATGGTAAGACAATCCGACACGTCCGGAGGCAGGCCAGGCGCACGACAAACGGCTTTAAGTGGCATCGGAGACACGGAGGTGTAAATCGATCAACTTCTTGACTCCGAGTTGCTACTAAACTTTCTTGAGGGAAAAACGCAACAATAAATTTTGCTCGACCAAAGAATCGAATCTTATTCATACGAGGCAGTCAACAACAATATAATTTGTAATATGTAAAAATCAATGTTTGTTTTTTCGTATTTTGTGCATTGCCGTACCGTCATCCGATCATCATGAAATTTAGCATACACCTTACCAGGGATACAGAAAAAGCCATAGGAAGTTCTTAGGGACTTAATTTCGAGGGTACACGTGAGGCCCTGGCAATAAGACTACGCGAGTTCAATGCTGTTTCTCCATACCAAATGTGCCCAACGTGCCTAAAGAAGTTTTCACCTCAAAAATGCCTTGTTTTTAATAATTGTGTTAAAAAATTGTTAATAAGTAATTGTGAGTTGCCGATCAGAAGTGTTCATTTTTGAAGAAAGTGATACCATCTACTAGTGACATCCATCAAACTGACGTACGTTCGGACGAAATTTTGAATAAAGGTTTTCGCTATTGAGCACTACAGGCGTTATAAATTTTCACCTTAATTACAATTAAGTTTTTGTTTATTTTACCATTTGAATTACAACATGAGTACAATGAGTACTTTATTGAACTAATTATATTTTTAAAGATTAATTAATAAGGAGCTGACAGAACTCAATGTTTAGATTAGCACCCTCTAGTGGATCTATATATGTATTATTAGCGTGACGGTCACGAGTTCAGTGCTTTTTCCCCATTGCCATCTAATAAAATAGCTAACACTACAGAAGCTCGAAGCCGAACAACACTACTCGCATAATGTTGTGTTCTATTTGGTAGTAGAAACGCCTTAGTTGCTTGGGGAGGGGTTATCAATTATTTATCATACAAACGACAATTCAGCAAAGTAAAATTGATACCAGTGATGGGTGTACGGTTATAAGCACTGATAGCCGCCTACCATCAAACAAGCCCTTTATCTGTTCAGCTACTACACAACATCAATAGAAGAACGGGCCTGTTGGTCTAGTGGTTAGTAATCCTGACTGCTGAGCCAGACGTCGTGAGTTCGATTCCCACCGAGGACAAATAATTGTGTGATGAGCATGATCATTTGTTCTTTGTCTGGGTGTAATTTATCTATAATGTATGTATTTAGATATACATATATATATATAGCCATGTCCATTTCTACGTAGGTACATTTAAAATTTACATAATTAATCAGTTTGTTGTTTGGCGCCGACTCAAAATAAGTTTATATAAAATTTGATAGTTTATGTAAATAAGCTCAAGACTTTAGAGGTTTATTTATTTTTTGCTTTTTAGTTATTTTCGTCTGTTTAACTTTTTGTTAAAAAGATTTTTATATTTAAATGCTAACAATCTATTCTAGTCCGACACAAACTTCTTGATCAACGATTTTCCTGCTTCAGATGTATTTTATTCAAATCACGTGCCCCGATATAACAAACTCTCCGTTTTAGATGAGTTCTAAAAATAAATCTTGTAGAACAACCTTGAAGATAACATTGTTCTTTACTTTCTTCTACCTCAAACAAACAAAAAAGAAGTTCTCAAGGGCAAAAGGAGCAGCGATGCGATGAGGCTATGCTTGGAAAGTTGAGCGCCAATCAATACTTATATAGGTACGATTGTCGACTTAATCTTATTACTTTAAACGAGCAATTCTTGGATATATGTATTTATGTATGTATGTATTTATATTTCGGGTATCTCGGAAACGGCTCTAACGATTATGATGAAATTTTGTATACAGATACAGTTTTGCATTTTAAGTTCAACTACATAGTTGTATTTTCTGTAAAAAAATTTATAAAAACAAAACGATTTTACACGATTACGATCAGTCTATACTTTATGGCAATAAGGAATTCCTAATTTAAAAAGTTTATTTACATAAGCATTCAATCATTAGCATTTTGACGATGGGACCTCTTTTAACCGACTATGTGACAGCAAAGATAAGGCTTTGTTTTAACGTGCCACCTGGATATGAATGTAGATGTGTGGAATTCTTGAAGTAGTTCAGTGGCTGAGTAACATATTGAGCTATATATTACTGAGTAGGGCTAGATTCTGTTCCTTAGTACATTGCATAATTATACAGTCAGATCTTCTGTTTTAGAATTACCCAATTTAAAACACAAACAATCAAACACGCAATCTAAATATTCGAATCACTAATGCCCGGTTCCTATAACCAAGAAACGGTTCGTTTTCCTTACGGACGGTAAACTTTCGTTCAATTTTCTACGAAAATTTTACCGTCCGTAAGCAAACCGAATCGTATCTTGGTTATAGGAACCGGGCGGCATAAGAGCGTCACCTGCATTTCATCACAGTATTAATCTACGGATGCTATAATTTAATGTTATATACTTCGGTCATAAGTCATAAGTAAAAGTATATTTTTTAACATTAAACTACCACCAAGACAAACAAATCTAATCTTCCATAGTACATAGTATTAATGCTTCGTGAGCGAAATCACTATCTCGTTTGGGCACGCATTCGTTATCATACTAATAGGAATTATATAAATAATTAATGACTTCACAACATTCATAAATGGAAACAGTTGTACTTGATGGCCTTATGATGCTTTTAAGGCCTTCAACACACATTTTTACACAAAATTCGTTTGCCTTAACGATTGATTTGTGATACCTACAAGTGTAAATGGTTTTATTAACCGACTTAAAAAAAGGAGGAGGTTCTCAATTCGACTGTATGTTTTTTTTTATGTTTGTTACCTCAGAACTTTCGACTGGGTGAACCGATTTTGATGATTCTTTTCAAATGATTCTTTGAAAGCTGGTGCTTCCCGTGTGTTCCCATTTCAATTTGGTCCAGTTCTGACGATGGCATCCATGAGAAAACCATATATAAGTCTTTTATGGAATAGTTTTTTTTGTTGAAGTCGGTTTTATTTTAAAGAATTATTTTTGAACTGATTAATGAATAAAGCTAATGTGATGTAAGAGATTGAAACGAAAGAAAATGAAAGATAGAATATCCGGCTTTGCCCCAACACGAAACCAGCAAAATCATTGAAATTAATCTGAAAATTGATAAGACATTGTTTAAAATTTTTGTAAGATATTTTTTTCCAAATTTGATTTTTTTAGACTGAATCAACTATTTATCAGCTATACATAACGATCCAATTAGTCAAACTAAAGGATTATCAAGTAAAATAGTTTTTACTGTTAATCAGTAATAATGTATTACAAACAGTCACTCACCAACACTGCTATAAACTATTAAAATTACCAACTAACAGTAACTACCATGTTGTTCGTACCTCGATCAGCACTCAAGCAATAGGGTAAATGACTGTCAAGTCAAATCAGTAAGTATCTTTTTAATAAACGTCAAAACGGCAGCTTCCGTACATTTTTGTATGAAATACTAAGGCGTGACGTCACGCCTTAGTATTGTCAAATCAGTTATTTTTACTGTTAATTTAACTACTAAAATTTAAAAATACAACTACTGGACGACAATTTTTACAGTATATTAAGTTATTTTATGGCGACACTTGGCGAAATAATTTATTTTGAGCATAGGAATCTACCCAATTGTTATTAACTTATAATACATTCCTAGCCTTATATAACCCCACTACTCATCAATATTTATCAACCGACCAATAGTATTGCTCTACCGGTATAACTAGTCATAATAATGTCTATTAACTCATTTTTATTAAATAGTGAACTGTTTTATAGTTTGCCTGGATTTTAATAAAATAAATAAGAGTTTCATGTGGTAACAACAGTATATTATATTGTTTATCGGTTTAAAATGTTTTTTGCAGGCATGTAGTAAATGATTTGAAAAATCGTAACGGTTACATATATTATAAAGACCCTGCTAATATAAAATAGCCGTGCTTTCTTTGTTTAAAAGGAATAAATAAAATCATATAAATAAATGTGTTTACCTTCAGAAATTCGGAAAACAATTAACTCCAAAATTAATCCCTTATTACGAATGAACAACTTAACTGTTTGACTGAATATTATGTAAATAAAAACTCAAAAGACAGTAAATAAGACAAGTATTTCGTTGGTATGATTCGACCCTTATACCAATCGTAGTGACGCAAAAATTGATAAAGTGGGGCAAGTAAGGGAACATGGGGGAAGGAACGACGGCCGACTGGCGCCACCTACTGTTTGTTTATGGAACTAGCACTGAGTGGATGTAAAAACAACTTCTGAAATGTGATTTGATTTTGTTTGTTACTGAATTATGTCGAGATTTTAGAAACATTTTATATATGAATGTTATTAGAGTATATTATTAGAGTTATTTGACCTACTTATTACATTTTGGTTAAAACTATTTTGGTAGCAAAAACGATTTTATTGATTATTCTATGAAATGATATGAGAATTTTTTTATGTGAAACGAATTTCTATAAAACTATTATCTATAAAACAACGTACAACCGTTTTGGCTTGTTTTTTTATGGCCAGCCGCCTGCCTGACGCCAACCCTCTATGGAATGTAGTCGTTTGCAGACGCGACAAAGGAAGAAGGTAAATTGGGGTAAGGAAAACGGTTAAGGCGAGGGAGCTAGGGGTAAGGGAAACCGCAAGTCTCGGAGTGGAAAACGGGACTGAGATTGCAGTAGCTCTAAGATGCCGGGGTCGTGTACCCGTATGTCTGTCCTGTGATTTGGGAGGACTAGGACAGGAACATCAACTGGCACAGCACAACATTTTCCATTATCTACATAAATACACCGTGTAAGTGCCGGCGTAACTTAAAAATGTAGCTCTAAAGTTTACTTTAGGCATATGATGCATTCTAAAAGTATTAAATGTTTAAAATAATTTTGTACTGAAGACAATGAATTCAATGGTGTAAATAAATAATACTTCATATAAATCTTGAAGGGCACACACGAAAACAAAAGAAAGTTATTGTTAAGAACGTTGTAATTTTATTATTATAATTGTTTTTTATTATTTAAAAATTATAGAAAAATGCAATATGCATACAACACATATATTATACATACATGTGTGTGTGTGTCTGTGCGTGTGCGTGCGTGCGTGCGTGGGTGCGTGCATGCGTGCGTGCGTGCGTGTGTGTGTGTGTGTGTGTGTGTGTGTGTGTGTGTGTGTGTGTGTGTGTCCCTATCTCTTAAATAATACATAATATATTAGTGTACTTACAGCCATATGCATATGCAGCGCATGCATACATGCATAAGAAAATGTTAACCCTAAAAAGGAAATTAGTTTACTAGAAACATTAAATAAACTAACCGTTAGACATCACTACCGCAAGACAATCTTTTCTAAGCTGCACTTAAACTTCACAATACTTCATAGACATGTTACTAACTAGTGTTGTATTAGTACGTATCTTGTTGTAGGTAAGCATAGTACGTCTGGTTACATTACCGTGATCAGGGTAGCGTCCTGTTATTTATTGGTTCGAACGTCGCCGCACCTGGGGTCGGCACATTGTGATACAAAACATTATGCCATAATACCATCCTAACGCTTCGGTGATTAAAATTTATATGGATGTGGTTTTATAGCGGAAAATTGTTGCGTGTTTATAACAAATGGCGATTACTGGTGTTGAGGATAACCCTGATACTTTAATCATGCACCAGGAAATAATTTGGACATAGTGTACCGAGACGGAAAAAGCGTTTACTTGAGCCAAGAGTACGTATACGCTAGTAGAACGTTTAACCGCTATCTTCGGTACGGAGGAGCTTGTTCAGTGGAGTGGATAAATGTGAAAGTTTGGATGAATGGATGGATGTTTGTTACTCCGACCGAACCGATTGCGATGAAACTTGGTTTGTAGATAGCTGAAGACCTGGATTAACGCATAGCTTTTTAACTTTTTATCCCGATATTCCCACGGGATCGGGACTTAAGCGGGTGAAACCGCGGGGCGCTGCTAGTGAAGAATAAAACTTAGGAAATGCCACATAAAGATATTTACTGCTCTCACAATAACTTCATTATTTTTAGCTAGGCAATGGACTAGGTACTAACTTGGAAATGCCCCTGGCATTTCCCGTTTTCTCACTCTATTCCATTTTTTTTTCGCAATAAATTCATTACACATGGATAAATAACTTTAGTTTATTGCACGAGACTAGAGCTTGTTTTTTATTAATTTATCACGATAATAAGATAATAAAAAATAAATAGCAATTACCTTTAGGATGTTTTTGCTGTACCTTATCTTAAAATGTTAAGATTTAGTAAGACAGTTAGTAAGGGTGGTTATAGTAGAAGTGAGATAGCATAAGTTTTCAGCCACTTATATGCCGCCATTTTGGGGAAACATTTAAAACAAGAGCTAAAAGTAACTGAAATGTATTTGAGTCAATTTTATGCTGAAATCATAAAATGGCCTCCTTAACATGGTTTTCCTAAATCTTTTTAACGCTAAGGTGACAGCTTATCATCCAGCGGGTCGCTTGTTAGCTAGTTGAAAAACGTTCGCGATTACCCACATCTAAAAAAGCAAAAATATTAACTCCAAATAACCTAGACAAGGTCGCGCTCGTTAAGCTGCCTCTACTAGCTGAAGACATAAATTGAATCCGAAATGTACTCGGGAATAAAGTACAACAGTAATTGTGTTGGCTAACTGTATTTGTCAATACTATATTTTTTAGTATTAATACTGTTTTCATTTTATACAGTAAATAATAATAATAATAATAAACAACAACAAAACTCAGATCTCTGTCTGCCACCGAAACCTACAAATATCTAGGTATATCACAATCATTGGGAATACCTGAATCTAATATGAAACAAGCGCTGCAGGAGCGCTTTTTTGGCCGCCTGAAAAAAGTGCTAAAAAGTCTTTTATCAGGGGGTAACAAAATGCGTGCCTGCAACGGTTGGGTCATGCCGGTTCTGATGTATTCCTTTGGTATACTTAGATGGACTCAGACGGAACTAGATGCCCTTGACAGGAGAGTCCGTACACTGCTTACTGCATTTCGAATGCACCACCCACGTTCATCGGTAATGAGGTTGTATATCCCACGAAAGTTTGGAGGTCGTGGACTTTTAAACATTAAGACCTTACACAATCGTGAGATATACAACCTTAGAGAATATTTTCTTCATACTGATGTGGGAGTGCATTGTAATGTGGTTGCAGTGGACAACGGACTCACTCCGCTCGCTCTGGCTAAAGAGAACTGGCGCAAACCTGTAGTTCTTAGTACTAATGAGCGCAGGGAGGTATGGAAGGGCAAAGCACTTCATGGTCGTTTTTATCGGGCCCTAAATGGGCCTGATATAGACTTAAAAGCGTCCACATCTTGGCTACGGTTCGGTGATCTCTTCGGAGAAACCGAAGGTTTTGTCTTTGCAATTATGGACGAAGTTGTTATGACAAAAACTATCGGAAATATATCCTGAAAGATGGTACGGTTGACATCTGTCGGGCATGCCACCGTCCCGGTGAATCTATCTATTATTTCTGGTTGTTCTTGTCTTGCCAATGGTGAATATTTGCACAGATACAACCTAGTGGCCAGGATTGTACATCAACATCTAGTAATTAAATACAACCTTGTGAATTCAGCGGTGCCATATTACAGGTATGTGCCCGACCCAGTTCTCGAAAATGGTCGAGCCACATTGTATTGGGATCGATCTATCATCACTGACAGAACTATTGTTGCAAATAAACCTGATATAGTGGTGATAGACCGATTAGAGCGCCGTGCAATGATCATCGATATCGCTGTTCCGCATGACGAAAATCTCGTGAAAGTCGAAAAAGATAAACAAATCAAATATTTGGATTTGTCTCACGAGATTGTCGATATGTGGAATGTCGAATCGGCTCATGGATTAATAGCCAAGAGCCTCGATCAACACCTTAAGAGGCTCGCGTTAGACGGTTGGATCAAGGGACTGATGCAGAAGGCAGTTCTTCTCGACACGGCCCGTATAGTGAGGAGGTTCCTGTCTTTGGAGCCCTAACCACCGGTATCTTGGTCCCTGTACCCGATGTCGGTGGTGTCCTATTTTTTATATTTTTAAATATATATTTTTTATGTACATATTTAAAAATGTAATTTATATGGTAGAAGATGAATAAAGAGAATAATAATAATAATAACTTCACACATCTCACACACGGCCGTCTAATCCCACTGCTGATAAACATACTTATATATTTCTAAATACATACATATTATAGATAAATTACACCCAGACACAGAACAAATGATCATGCTCATCACACAATTATTTGTCCTGGGTGGGAATCGAACCCACGATCTTTGGCTTAGCAGTCAGGGTCACTAACCACTAGACCAACAGGCCAGTAAATATACTAAAAATATATTTTTGTGAGCCTTACAAATAAACTAGTAGCGGGCGATTATGAATTTTTGGTATAATGGAATTACTTAGGGCCGGGGCCCGCTGACGGCATACCGAATGATTCTGTGGCATCCCGCAGCATATTGGTTGTGTATAGTGTTAAAATAATTGTTTGGGACAATACGCGCTGCTAAGTACAAGAAAAGATAGTTGTGGGTAATTTATGTACCAGATGGTGAAAACCCCGGGGAATAGCGTACTCCCATCTCAAAGGCCGGCAACGCACTTGTGACTCTTGGGTTGCAGGTGTCCATGGGCGAAGGTAGTCACTTACCATCAGGTGACCCGTCTGCTCGTTTGCCCCCCATAACATAAAAAAGTGACATGTCACAGTAATTCGGGGAATGATGTGACGTTCTGCGGCATGCCGCGTTACGTTTTAATTTTACTTTTACTATTAAAAAAACTAGTCTGAATTGTCCTTTGCCCTAGCTAGGTTATCCAACACGTCATAAAAAAGGATCCGTGATAACGTTGATATTTTAGTTTTTCTGTGTAAAATGCCGTATACAATAGAAATATCAAATCTTTGCGATCGAGCTTCGTTCGACGTTCTTTTTTGTGCAAAATTGTGTTATTTCAGGAAATACACCTAAAAGCGAAACTTTATTTAAATACAAAATTTGATCTAAATCGTTAGAACCGGTTCCGAGATACACGAAATATATTTTTTATAATTTATATACAAAAATTACTTGCTTAAAGTTATTAGATTAACTAAATAGGTAGTTATGAAATAATGTCAATAAATTTATTCAGAAGTATTCATGGTATAAAATAAACAAACAAAAGTGTGTTGAACAACACAATTTTAATACAACACAGCTTTATACAACGACGATAAAACTAATCCTACCAAACGCTTGTGAGCTTTTCGAGGCCCTGAGTATGATTAGTTTATTGACGTATTCAAATAAATTATTTACTTTCTTTTATAATTTGAATTTTGGTACATTGCGGATCGTTTTTTGAGTGGGAAGCAATGTTAAGCTTCCTGATACAGTGATGCTTTGAGGCTCTTGTAACTCAAAAAGCCTTCAACAAGACGCCTGACCCGGAAATTGATCTCAAATTCTTAGATGGCAAGCAAAAATAAGGGTCTACTTATGCAACGGGACTAACGATGCAGGAAGTATTTTTTTATTTAAGAGATATATCTGGCTGAATATCGTGGTATTATAAATAGTTTAGAATTCTTTTTGAAGTGTAAACTTATTTAGCGGCGTTGTGCACTTTTTGGGATGGGTAAAAAATGTTAAACTCGCGTCAGGACACGTGACCTGATCGAAAATTCGTAAGACAGAGCCGAGTTTCTTATATTTAAAAAAATACAACATTCGAAATTCAAACATTTATGAGCGGCCAAGAGCGCAGAACTTCCAGTGTACCCTATGTATACATTTAGATATGTTATTACCTACTTTTTATTTTTAACCTAATTATGTATCTTGGAAGTCATTAAGGGAGGCCTATGTCCAGCAGTGGACGTCCTATGGCTGAAATGATGATGATGATCATGATATATATACAGACGTGTGTGTGTGTGTATGTATATGCAAATACATTGTGAAGTTATGTATTCACTTCTGACGTGCAGTCCCACGACTGACAGTTTTTTTTTTACTTTCTTCGATAAAATATTATTTTTAACCGACTTCAAAAAAGGAGGAGGTTCTCAATTCGACTGCATTTTTTTTTAATTTTTGTTACCTCAGAACTTTCGACTGGGTGAACCAATTTTGATGATTCTTTTTATATTTAAAAGCTGGTGTCCTTCCTTCCTACTTCCCGTGTGGTCCCATTGCAATTTTTGTCCAGTTCTGACAATGGCATCCATGTCCAGTCTTTTATGGAATAGTTTTTTTTTTAAAGAATTAATTTTAAAGAATATTACCTACCGAAAAAATAGTTATACAGATATTCTTAACATCTTGCTATAAACCACTTTAAATATTTCCTTTACAAAACAATTTTATAAAAAATATATTCTTAGTAATTTGATTCTATCTGCAAGTGTATTCCTGAAGCAATGTTTACACAAATCCAATAACCTTTAACTAAGAAATTGAATATTCTTTGAAAACAAAGTAGCTTTAATAGGATCTCTATAAAATGAGACCTTTATATGTGTATTATAACTTGAACTGATTAAAATCAATAAAATACTTTGAAGCGCCATTTTAAGCGCCAACACCCAAAGTTATTATTGAGTATTAAAATTAAGTAAACTAAAACTGACCTCTAAATTTTAACATAATATGAAAACAACATTATCTATATATATTTTAGAAAATATATATAACACAATTTTTCTACAATTCTAGGATTCTTTATCTTTTTCTTCTTCTCAGAATATGATTAGAATAGAGTCGTATCTAGAAACAAACCAATTGTAGTACAAGTCCATACTTATCCTAATATTATAAATAAAAATCACGCCTTCACTACTCAAAAGATCATTATGACATTTTGTTTAGACGTTGTAAGAGGTAGAGAAAAAAACATAAGGGTACCTTTCATTCAGAAAAAAAGTATCATGGCCGAGGTACATAAAAATTACTTTTACGCAAGCGGAAGCTTGGGCAAAAGCTGTATTTAAAATCAAATCCTTACATTCATAACGTTAATAATTATAAATAAATATGTAGTTTAAACAATACGAATATTTTATTCTTATGATCACAAATCCAGGTTTCGGCAGTAAAATCTTATAATTATAAAATAAACTTAGTAGTTATAATAAAATCAATCAATTATCATTATTAATGTAGTAAGTAGGTACTACTACAATAACTAGTTATTGATAAAAAATCTTATAGACTGACCAGGAAAATAAAGAACTGATCTAGGGGTTTTTTATTTTCCTGGTCAGTAGACAGGTGCACGTAGACAATTGATTGACTCAACTATTAGTCATAGTCTCACCTCATCTCAAAAGAGACTGGATGGATTTTGGATTAAGTACGAGTGTTTACAGCACACGACGGCAGTAATTTTTTCCCAGAGATCACTAACACACTTATTCATGGCTTAAGCCAGTTTTTTTATGGGTTATTACGGATACATATAGAAAGTTGAAGTACTGCATAGTTACATGAGGCGTCGGGCGATTATGACCAACTTCCCAAATACTACTTATGTAGAATGAGCACCAAAGTTTTAATAAAAAAAAAGAAGTATGAATCAAATTGAATGTATGTGACAACGAATTGCTCCTATAAGCTTGCCGTTTTTATTGGACGTAAGAATGTTAAGTACAAAATCGCTGCGCCCATGGCCGTTGTCCCACGTCACGGGTCCTGTCTTTCTCACGACCCCGATACTATAATAACACCCAGTAATATTATTAACTCAAATGTGAGTTTGTTTTTTGTTACACTTGCCAAATTTACAGATTTAAACGAATCGTCTTGAAAATTTGTTTACACGATGCTCTATTATTTGTTTACAAAAAGCTAGTCAAATTTAACAAAACCTAAACTTATTTTATTCCTTTTAGTAACTTAAATAAAGCTTGTTTTTGAACATTTTTATTTATTTATTTTATGCTTTTTAGTTTGAAGAACTTGGCTTTTTAGTTGCTTACGGAAAATTTTACCATCCGTAAGCAAAACGAATCCTTTCTTGAATATAGGAACCGGGCATAAATCTTTCAATTTCTGCCAACGCACGATGCGTTGTATTACAAACCCTGCATCGTTCGTCGATATAACGAATTCAGCCGTCAGACCCTGGACACTATCTACGTCTATAAAACTTGTCAAGACTAATCCAACAGTCCAAACACGACGAAGTTATGTTGCGTAAATGTGGAGTTCCTATGGTCACAACCCGGATCCATCATGAGACCACCTCTATTATACCATATTATTGTACCAGAATATTGCATTGTCACCGAAGTTACATAAGTATTTCAAATTTCTTCTCAATTCTTTGGAGGGAACTGGAATAAAATTCAGTAGCAAGATTTGACCCATACTATCAAGGCAAGGTACAACCCTTAACAATAAATATGTTAATGTTAAGTGCTGTTCCCGAGAGATATGTAAATTGTTTGACAAAATCTACACTAACGGGATCAAAGTCGCAGCCAAGAGCTAGCTTATAATAAAGGAATTTAGACATCTAATCATCTATGTTTTGTGAAGTAATCTCGCAATGGCGAAGCACTATCGGTACAATAAGAAGCATGGTCTAATAATACCGAAGAATAATGTTGGCGCCAATCGAGCTCGAAGTTACAGAATACTCAGAAATATTGAATATTCTCACTTTCTTAGTGAAGCATTATATAGGTATATATTGATTTATTAATTGACATTGTGAAGAACGGCGGTAACTTATTACACTGATATATAATTAATTATAAAGTGGAATCTTTACCAGATTAAAACACAATTTTTTTTGTCTTACTCAAAATTTTTGTCACGCGTGACTTAATTTTTGTTTCGTAGTTACTGAGGCTTAAGGTGGGTGCCAAGAGACACAATATATGTTCAAACCCCCTGCAAGTCTTGGCCGGTACTACCTGATAGTCTCGACCCCTATACTTTTTGGTTTCACCTAGTATCGGTATTGCTGAGATGTGCAAAACAACGCGTATTAGGTTGCGAAACCGACATGTCATCGACTCGCGTTCGTACTCGAGTAAACCACACAACAACAACCGAACAAGTTCACTTGCCTCCGTACAGACATTTGTAACCACAGTGGATGTGTGAATGAATTTCAGTGAATGTGGATTTGTCGTATAATTCTTCTTTATATCTTCCATCGTTTAAGGATGCGGCATTCTTACCTGGAAAAGAAAAAATATGTTAATATTTTTGTTGTCTTTAAATAACTATAGCATAGCTTGGTCAAATATTGGCTACATATTTCTAACTGATAAATTAAGGAGTTACATACATCCCTGCTAAGGTTTTTCTATAGACGGCAACGTGCGGATGATATTTTAAGCGTTGAAAGCATCCATAGGCTTACGATAAACGCTTACCATCAGACTGGAGTTATACTTGTTTGTCATTTTATTGGTATGTTGGCACAAGATCATAGATAACTTAAATTAAAAATAAGCGCTATAGATTGACAAGAAGCACAAACACAATTTTTGTCATTAATGGAGTAAAAAAACTATAAGTTTTGTTTTTTCTTTTTTTTATATTTATTGATGCATGTTACGAGAACATAGTTACAAGTCAAATCATTTCTTTAACCTCAGTATAACACACTAAATGATAAGTATTTCCTTATAATTTTATTATAAACTTATACAATGAATGTAACAAAAAAAATACAAGTCTAACAAATGGAATGTTCTAAAGCCAATAATGTAATTTGTGTTCAGTTTGGTGGATTTTGTGTGTGTGTGTCGCATTCACGAGTACCTATCTATATGTATTCAATCATTGGAATTGGAATCAATACACAAATACGCCGCGTATTACTGTTGATAGAACTTCTGAACCGTGATTTGAAAGTTCGCTTACACATATTAATAAAATCAATCTGAAACGTACATATTTTATTATCATTTATATACATAGATAGAATATTATTTATTGTAAAATACAGTTGATAAAAATAACTATCTTACAAACCAGAGTACAATGAGCGGTTTTATAGTTAAAAGCGACCTCTGCCAGACAACCTTAGGATGGAGATAATTTCAAAATTATTTAATGTAAACATAGCAGTTGATGGCGTACTATTCGAAATATTGACAAATACTTATATATACATACATCACATTCATACACATATACAGTTACTTAATGGAGATAATATAGTATTATAGATAGCAATTTACATATTAGTTATGGTAAAGAATAGAATAATAGTATTATTGTGACTAGAAATGGCTTAAACCCACGACTGGGTAAAAACCCGGGTGATTACCCATCTATAGAGATGGGTAAACACCCGGGTTAAAACCCACAACTGGGTAAAAACCGCAGAACCCGCAGAAACAAATAGCTTACGACTTATTTCCTGCATTTGAGGAGCCCAGGATAGTTCTGAGTCGATAAGTAATCCTAAATTCTTTACTTTATTAGTAAAGGGTATGACAGAGCCACATACTGATTTTTTTGGTCTTTAGATAAATCAGAATATTTTTTACTGTAACGGTACCCCGTAAAAGGTTTAAGTTATGTATGGTTTTAGTCGGTTCGAGTCCGAAATATCACTTCTCCCTTGGCTCTGGTGAAGGGTTTCCAAACGATAATAAAAAGAAACAAACATAATGTTTATTGAGCTTTGTCATATTTGACAATGTCGCTCAGTAACATAACTACATAATATAATTATATGACTAGATATATACTTAAGTAAGTAGTATAGCATAAGTATATATCTAGTCATATAATTATGTTATGTAGTTATGTTACTGAGCGACATTGTCAAATATGACAAAGCTCAATAAATAAAGAGAAAAAAAAAACATAATGTAGTAACATTATAAACCAATAGTTATTTTTTAATGTGTTGAATTGTTTTTAAGTGTAAATAATGTATAATCGGTATTGATCTAAGGTGCTAGAAAAAGAGAGGGAGGTTACAAAGTTACTGCGTATAACAGGCATTATTAAACTCTGTACATAATAGAATCCGCGAAGAAAACAAGGGCTACGGTTCCCCCCGGACCTGACCCACTAGCACGGCTTGAGGTTAGTTTACAGTGTACCTCAAGTATGCAATAATATGACACGAGAGGCGAACTTATGTGCGTGTTATTATGTTACAAAAACATAAACTTCACTGTCGACTTAAATTTTCCTTTGTTTTATAACTCTTTTTGACCGACGAAAAAAAAGGAGTTTCTCAATTCGACCGTATATATATATATGAACTCTCTCCGTTATTTATGAACCGACTTTGATTATTCTTTTTTTGTTAGATAGGGTATACCTCAAGGGCGATCCCATGTCAAGGAAGTCAAGATCTGATGATGGGATCCTGATAAAATTGAGAGAAACCTTCGAAAATTGTAGGAACGAATAGTGTTTCTGTTTACTTTTCATTACTTTATCAGGTATTTGCGTTCAGAAATCATCACCTCATGTAGCTGAGCTGATGATGAAAAGAAAATCATCAAATAAAAATCTTTTTAACAAAATATTAAACCGACGAAAAGAACAAAAAAGCAAAAAATAAATAACTACAAAAATTGTAAAATCTAATTTTGAGTCGGCGCCAAATAAAATGATTAATTATATCTACGTACAGTTGGTTATTTTTATTACGTTAAGTAGTTTCTCTTCCATTAGTAAAGGTAGGTAATCAAGTCTCAATTTAGTTAGTTCAGAGCGTTCAGAAATCATCACATCATGTAGCTGAACTGGTGATGAAAAAAATCATCAAATAAAAATCTTTTTAACAAAAAATTAAACCGACGAAAATAACTAAAAAGCAAAAAATAAATAAACCTCTTAAGTCTTGAGCTTATTTACATAAACTATCAAATTTTATATAAACTTATTTTGAGTCGGCGCAAAATAATAAAATGATTAATTACCTACGTATAGCAAGCCCATTTCTACGTAGGTACATATAAAGTTTAGATATTTAATCAGTTTGCTGTTTGGCGCCGACTCAAAATAAGTTTATATAAAATTCACATATCACTACATCATCACTACATATTATAAAACAAAGTCCCCCGCCGCGTCTGTCTGTTCGCGATAAACTCAAAAATGACTGAACGGATTTTCATACGGTTTCCACCAATAGATAGAGCGATTCATGAGGAAAGTTAAGGTATTTAATTTGTTAAGTTTTTGTGTAAACTGATTGAAATATGATAATAATTGTTGAAGATGTATGCTACCCGTGCGAAGCCGGGGCGGGTTACTAGTTATAGATAAATTACACCCAGACACTGAACAAATAATCGTGCTCATCCCACAACAATTTGTCCTGTGTGGGAATCGAACCTACAACTTCTGGCTCAGCAGTCAGGATCACTAACCACTACACTAACAGGCCAGTCAAATCATTTGGTTGTGTAAATTTATAGTTTTTCTCTTACTCATATGCAATGAGAATATCGTTATTTTCATTTTAACTTTCTTAGTATATATTTTGTGACAGACGTTCTTTTAACCTTCCGAACTTCCTACTCTAATACTCCTACGCTATTTCTGACAGCAATGGCGATACTGTCCGTACACCATGCACCGTTCCGTTGTTCAACGAAGTGATAATTTCTTATCCGATGCCATAACTTTATTCTCTTCGAGCAATACGGCAGTAGTAAATCAAAGTAACCGGTTATGCAAGTTTACCATGCATACTATTGCACGGATATTAGAATAACTCCCTCTATTAGTCACATCCTTGCATATTTATTCCATGACGTCATGTTAATAATATAATAAAGAAAAATTGCAATGTGTATTCATCATAGGGGATAATTATATTATTGATTCATTTGCCGTTTGGGTTTTTTCTGCACGTGCAGTGGGTATCATAGAAAAAGAATGTCACTCTGAAGAATCGTTTACTTAATGAATTTAGAGCTTAAAGAAACTACTTACATCGAAAAATTACAGATGTAAGTACATTAAAACTTCACGTTCAGTAGCAGGAATTGATAATTATTGAACTATCTATACTTTATATATATATATATATATAATACTATATATATTATTGATCTGAACTCATTTCTTTTAGTTATATGTATCAAAAACTCTTCATAACGAACTCAAAACCTGTTTAAGCTCTTCATATAGCTATTTACATTCGCCAGATCACCCATATAAGCAATATTTTTTCAGTGCCTTCCTTTTTTACCTATCTTTCCTTTTCAAAACTCCCAATTCACCCATTTAATTCCCAAAGTGCCCGGTTGGCGGCACTTGCCCTATTACGTAAGTGGTGGAAGTTATAGTCGGCAAAACGTGGGCGTATGTCATACACCTTTGCCTATCGCTTCGCGAAAACAGGTGTCAGTATATGTAAAAAAGCATTCTCAGCTTTTCCCAAATTTTCTAATTCTTTTCTGGAAACCTTTCCTCTTTCCAAAGGAAATTTTTAATTTTGAAAAAAAAAAGGAAATTTTTCCTTTTTTTTAAACCACTTTTTTTAGGGTAATTTTAAAACCAAAGCCTTTGCGCAGCCATTCGCAAGTGATGCGTTAACCAACGAACAGCATTTCATTTTTATTTATACAGATAACTAAAAGTTTTACTTATTGATAACGTTGATGCAAAATCATAAAAAATACTCGCTAAACAATGCTATCGTCATCCGCAACACGAGTAAGGACTAGATTTGTTCGGTCATTAAGATTTACGACTCCGCGTCAATGACGTCGATGGAGGGGACAGAGATAAGTGACGAAATAAAACTTTTATGGAAATCCGTCCAACACAATTGAGCTGGCATAAACACGGTGACATTAAATACTTAAGCGTCTTAACGTACAAAAATAGATATTATTTGATTTGTTCATAAACATATAAGCTTACAGTTACTTACAGTTACTTATAGCTTACAGTACAGCTTACAGTCACACAACCAAATCGCTTATAACTATACTAAACATACAAAATAAAACATAAAATCAAAGACCATTAAATTTTAACATACACAATCTAGATTACAAACACAACAATTTTATACTGAGATCTTTTTAATATCATTATTAGACTATTAAACCATAAACCAAACTTAATTACTATGCATACTTATACTAATATAATTATGTAGTCCTACCTTACTATGGCTATTTAGGAAAAGTGACACGTTTTCGGCCTATCTACTTTTGGTTTTTTACTTTTTTTTTTGCGGTAGGGGGCAACCGAGCAGACGGTTCACCTGATGGTAAATGACTACCGCCGCCCATGGGCACCTGCAATTCAAGAGTCACAAGTGCGTTGCCGGCTTTTAAGGTGGGAGTATTGGAAGAGAGAGAGAGGAGGGGAGAGAAAGAATATTGCTTATAAGGATGGATTGGAGACTGTAAGCAATAGCTGTAACTCACTGGCTGATGCTGGAAAATCCGAGCCCTCTAACATTTTTAAATGAAACAAAAAATATTAAAATATTTATTTTACGTATAACTATGTATGTTTATCCATGTTCTTGAACCGTTATTCGTGGAAGTGCCATGCTTCGGCACGTATGGGCCGGCTCGACCTATACGTGCCGAATGCCGTGGTGATACCACGGTTTCACAGAAAACCGGCAGTGAAGCAATGCTTCATTGTTTTTCGCCTTGTGAGTGAGGTTACCGGAAGCCCTAACCCTTCCCTCTCCCCCCCTCGCCCCTATTCCCGTCCTGCCCCTCTCCCCCTACTCCCACCTTAAAGGGCGGCAACGCACTTGTGACTCTTGAGTTGCAGGTGCCAATGGGCGGTGGTCGTCATTTACCATAAACAAAGGCAAGGCGACATTTTTATGTATATTAACTGACTGCTCTCTCTACGCTTCGGTATTTTGCTCTAAGGTAAATAGTGTCTATTAATTTTATGTTGATTACTTTTATTTCAACCCTGTTGTTGGCAGACTAGTTATTCGATCGATGGAGCGATTCAATTAAAAGTTGAAGTTAAGCTTTTACAGATTTATCCGAAATGAACACAGAATAAAACAACAAAAACCTAATCCGAGTCCATTTTGCAGTCAGTGACAGTTGAAAAGATGTAGTCGCAACATGAAAGAAGAGCCCACAGTTTTCTTTACAATTTGACAAATCTACGTTTGTAGTATTTGTGCGCTTTGAAGCAAATGACACGCACCATAGAAAAAAATACATTTTGCAAACCACTTCCTGCAAATACTACAGGACAGTTGTACGACATGTTTCTTGAAAGCACACAAGACTACGAAATTGATTGGAATAAATGTATTACTATTTGTAGCGATGGTGCCAAACTTATGACTGGCAAAAAAGCGGACTCGTTCCGAAATTAAAATCAATAATACCAAACGTATCATGAACACACTGCTTTCTTCATCAACAAGCTCTGGCAGCCAAGGTTTTGCCTTCTAATTAAAATGACGTGCTCAAAGAAGTAATCAAAATTGTGAACTTTATTAAAAGTAAATCATTGCAAACCCGACTGTTCACAATCGTTTGGGAAGACATGGGCTCGCTTCATCAAAATCTTCTTTATCTACAGAAGTCAGGTGGTTATCCAAAGGAAAAGTGTTGACAAAAGTTCTCGATCTGAAAGCTGAATTATTAATGTTTTACAAAATGCTAAATCCGAACACGCTTTATTTTGTGACCCTGTTTGGCTCTTGAACTTAGCATTTCTTGCTGGTCTTTTTAGCCAACTCAATAATTTAAATAAAAACCCTTCATGAGAAAGAAGAAAATATGCTTGCATAATTTGAAAGAGAAACTATTAACTTACATTCTAGACCTGCACTTTGAAGCTAAAAATGGGCATAGATGCTAAACCCTTTTTTGTATAGGTCAATAGAACTGGCTGTTCTAACCACGAAGTTAAAAAAAATCTTGTAGATTTAGCTGCTGAAAGTATGCTTAAAATGAAATTTCATTCAAAGTATTGACGTTTTCTGAATGAAAATAAAACAAGAATATCCAGAGCTAGGTAAGGACGCTTGACAATTATTAGTCATTCGCTACTTATTACCTTTGTAAACTGATGTTCTGAAGCTTCAATTAGAAAATGATTTATTAGCATCCCAAAAAGAGAACCACGTTTTAACCAATTGTTTAAAAATGAACAGGCCCAGCCTCTTCTTACTAAAATTCCTTTTTTTTTTTGTAGTGTACCTACAAATACTTGTCTATTTTTTTACCCACGACCCCTCAAGTGTATAAGTGAGGGTCTCGAACCACAAGTTGAAAAATACTGCAGTGTAGATGATACCTTGATGATTTATAGTGCAGATATCGACCTTTTATAATGTACCGCAAAACTACAAATCTTAGAAATCTGTGATTTAATTTTAGTTTGCAAAGATGTAATAGATTGTAGACAATAATGAATTGCTGAGCATTCCCCCATGGCCTTCGCATTTATAGCCTAAATGGTGATCAGACTATTACAGATCATGCGTGCCAAATTACAATAAATCCATCCATAGGTTTTTGCGAGAAGTTAGGACTTTTAAAAAAAATAACTAAATAGGCAAAAATTTAAGAAGCTGTATAGTCAATGTATTATAATACATTGACTATAAACTATAATTGTAAAAAAAATTAAGTAAGTAAAAATTATAATTGTATTAATTCAGTGAGTGAACTGAAATAAATTTGTAAATATAGACATTTCTCCTGATTGCGGTATTTTTAAATGACTAAAAAAATTTCCAGAATTTAAAAATTATAACGTGGAGCTACGTATTAGGAGATATGTATCAGTACGAGCACAGTTGTAACCTCCATGTCACCCGTGAATTGTGACCAGCATTGTTGCTACAAAAAAAAATCTGTGGTGTTCAAAAACATTTTCAAAAATTGAAATGCGATTCAATCAGTGACACTTCATAATAAATTCGTGTCTTTTGTCTCCGTTTCGTATACTCTGTAAATTTTGAAATTCTTATGTATACAAAGTTTTAAAGGCACCCAAGTTTATCAAGTTGCTCTTCGGTGATATCGAAATAACTGACATCGGCATAGTCGAGAATAGGAAAGAGCAGAGATTCTGCTAGTGCAATTTTAGTGACCGTAGGTAGAAAATTACTAAGTTTTCGCAAAAATCTCGCTGATGTGTACAATCTTCGACTAATCTCGCGCAATTGGGGGTCAGGGTGTTAGGATTTTACTATATTTTTCTTAAAATTTCAATGGCGGTGGTTCATCTGATAATAATCATTACTTATATAATTAAGTCGATTCCGAAAATACAGTTTTTTCCGGGAAGGAGGCATGTCCACGCTAAGACATCATTCATTCATTCTATCTATTCAGACTATTGTTTATATTAAAATGGATATCACTAAGACGTTAATTTATCACATAATTTAATCGCACCTTAAAGTCAATTGGAATTCATTGAAGCAGATTGGCTGTAAATCTTTATGTTTATCGTTAAACAGTTTTAGTGTAGTTCGTATTAATGAAACAGTTCAATTAACATCAATAATTAAAATTAGAAATATAATGACAAATCCAAGATATTTTGGTAAAAGAAAGATGCATTTTGTTTTTAAACTTTCGCGACTTTTATACATATTATTGGATTTGCGATTTGGGACTTAATCGTGATAATATTTATAGGTTACACTTTATTTTTTGGTTACCCAACGTTTCGACCGAATTGCACCGATCGTCGTCACGGTCATATATTATCGCGATTAAGTCCGATTTACACATCCAATATGTGATGCCTTTTTTTAGGCCATAGGAATAAACAGCCAGTAACCAGCCAACTTATTAACAAACTACAATAGATAGTTAGTAAGAGAATATTAGAATTAAAAAAAAAGTGTAGCGAAGGCCACAAAATAGTACATAACAACTTTGAAAACGGCCAGTACAACTTAATACCCATATCATAACGTTAATGTTATTTTATATCGTAGAACTCAAAAGTTTAAAAGATGTTTTATGTATAAAAACTTGCAAAGAACTTAAACTCGAAAGGATTTATATTAATTTTTAAGAGATTCTTTGGTCTGTTCCTTTCGTTCTAGCCAGACTATACACCTGCACATTTATTTACCTAAATTTATAGGTAGTATAAAATTATTAGCACAATTAGTGTAATGTGTGTAAATATCAAATATCGTGTTTCCCCAGAACAGTCATGCGAAGGCAGGCTCGGCCGCACCGTATCTTAGCGATTACTACTATGTACCTAAAACAAACGCAGGCTTAAGAGCACCTCTACGACAGCTTGTAGATAATTACAATATCTATTTTAACAGTACAGATATCTTCAAGCATTTTGTAATCAAATATAGAAAATGTTTACTAGAATCTTTGAATAATATAACTGCTTCCAAGTCAGGTTCCTAATTTCCATAATACATACTATTTTTAATTTATGTATATATAGCTACGCCCCGCGGTTTCATCGGGATCAATATCGGGATAAAAAGTAGCGTATGTGTTAATCCAGATCTCCAGCTATCTACATACCAAGTTGCATCGCAATCGGGTTAGTACTCCCAAACTTTCACGTTTATAATATTAGTAGGATTTAGACATTATATCGCATTTGTCCAATTTTTATTGTACAAATATACCTAATAATTAATGTGTTTATTACGAATTATTTGATTCTCTTCTTTATTTTTTTTTTATCATGTAGCATGCACCATTTTTCTATAACATTGTGTATAGTAACAAGTGGATAATGTTGTTGGTAGTATAATTAGCACATTTGTACTTAATTATAATATTATGTTATTTGAATAATTTAATATTGTACTACTGTTTGTTATCCCAAATAAATATCAAGGAGGTAAATAACAAATCGTTGCATTTACGATTACGCGTTGGTAAGTGAAATTGAGAATGCTAGGATTCGTCGATACGCCATGGGAGATATGACAAAAAATCCAATAACAGTCGTTGGGGAGAATGGGGTGTTTAGGAAATTGGAACGGTGACACCTCATACGGCGACGGCACCTGTGCCAATTACACTTAGCGATACGGAAAATTACCCACGTGTGTACTCACTAAATTGTAATTTTCTATTACAAATAAATTATTTGGAGAAATTGCCGGAAAGGAATGGAAAGTGCTTGACATACATTTGAACAGGAGAAATTTAATTTGTAATCAGATATACAGAGTATTTCAAAAAGGGAATGAAGAAACACAGCAATAAACAACATAAACAAAATACTAAAACTGTTAAAGTAATTGTAAAGGCATAGCAAGTTAATAGACACGAACTCCGTAGATATATTTTAACACTATTATACCATTTTAGTACCTAAGATTTAGTACCTTAGATAGGTAGAATTTTCTTTAGTATTATACACCACATTAGTAAATACTCAACAAGGCACATATAATGAGGTTTTATCGCCCAAATAAATATCTTCCAGATAACCTTTGAATAGATGAAAACTGAAGGCGGCAGCTGTGGGTGTACTACCTGAAACATCAACTACAAATATCCGAAAATATTATTCGTTAAAATATCGTGATACACTTAACACATATTACCGTAACCATAAAAGACATAGAGAAAAATGTATTAAGAGTTTGGTATATGAAACATATTATGTATATGACTGGATTGTGTAGAATCTTGCGAATCATTTATTTATTAAATTCGTAAAGAATAAAATCAGCTAGCATTTTCAGTTGACGATATTCTGACGATTTGAGTACCACATAAAATTTTTAAGTACATACAAACTTTTTCAGGGAATTTGTGCTCTACACTAACTACTTTTAAGAACCAACATTTCTGTTCCATTCCGGATAGGTTGAGTCGTCTCTTTGTTAAACCATATCACAGCTGTTAAAACAGCATTTTACTTTACGTATACAAAAATCAATAAGAACCTCCTTGGCCTAACATGTACATAAACGGAAGGAATAAAAATATCAAAGTAATCAATAAGAGTCGCATTATCAATTCATGAAATGCTGTTTTCGCCCCACTTTACCCAGTGTATTAACAACGTTGGTGCTTTAAATAATTGTCCCAGTGACCCGTTCCTTTCTCAAGGCCTTGACGTAACAACATAGCTGTCAACGTATTTTTTTTATATTTTGTACTTTGGTAACCCGCCAACATGGGAAGTGAAACAAATTTTGCAAATTTCCAACATAACCTTCATGCATGCTGGATGCAAGCCAGTCCATGGCGTGTAACTTTGACCGAGTTAAAACAAATTGTTATTATGTTCGGTAGCCAAAAATTTTAGGTCAAGTTCGATGTGAACTTGTTCTATTTAATAAAAAGTTGAAACTCTTTATTCAAAGTACATGAATAAATTAACCGCAGTGGACTGGAAACTACACGATATTACTCTGCTGGTTAGTTAATATAATGGCTTCAAAAGGTGTCACTTTGGCAATTACTAATGCATATTGTGAGTTTTTATTGTTTTGTTATTTTCTTAAAGGGATCGTAAACTTGGACCAAACAAAAATTAATATATTAAGCTACTTCAAGCTACTTAAACTTGAGGTGAAAATTGAAAAGTCAATGACTTGAGTCAATGGAGGCAATAGTAAAAACAGGGATAAGTGAATATTACTTTACTGACAAGAGCAGTAATAAATAGTAATTACGTCATAAATCCATATGTATATATTATTGCAAAAATGTCTTGTACATATGTGTGCGAAGTTGAGGACACTAGTTGTAGCCAACGAACGTTATTTATGTTTATTTAGTTTCAAGAACTCGAACTTAGGTGTACGAAAACAAAACTGAAGTTTGTACGACAGAATACAAGCATTAACTTCTTTTCTTATTATATCACAGGGTTAGCTATATTGGAACTTATTGAAACTGCACAAAGAAAACGAGTTTCTCGATTGACTTAGTTTTGACCCAAAAAAAAAGATTCAATAGGAAACAGGCGATTTCTGGCGCGACAAAAACTTGCCAGACACGGACAAATATGAAACTTCTCATCCAATATGTAGAGCAAATATAGTTTTTACCCCGGAAAATAGGACTTTTCATGACAATTGTACAAAGTTTATTTTGTAGAAGTATTATAGGTCGTATCGAACCTTTAGGTAAGAACTCGTTGTCTTCTACTAATTGATGTTTCAATGTAAATGGCTCTGTTTTCAGTTTAATTAATGCAACATATAAACATAGGAAATCCTTTCTTTTCGAATTTAGGGAAGGAAACCTTCTATATGTGTCTAAAACTAAAATTAACTCGTCAATGTTTCTTGAAGTGAAACTTCTTTAGAATTATTGTGATTTGAAATTCGATGAAACGAAAAACTCACACTAATAAAAAGAGACAAACAAGACAAACATTCATAAATAGGATTTAGCCTGCAAGTGAATGAGATAGAATACAAGTAGGTATACAATGTTTCGTATAATCTTTGAAAAAAGACAAACATTTTCATAAATAGAATTTAGCCCAAACGAGAGAATGAGATAGAATAGGAGTACAGGTAAACAGTGTTTCCTATAATCTTCGTCTTTGCGCCTGCATACTACGAAACCTTCAGAAAATGCGTCAATGTCAACGTGGTGTCATTTTTGTGCATTTGCGTATTAAAATTCGTTGATTAATTAGTTTATGTTAATTATTTAACACATCTGTGTTAATTTGACCACTAACTTTTAAATAAATTATCTAAAATTACAAGGAAAGATGACATTTTAAAAATATTTCTAATAAAATGTTAATATTACTTTTTTTTCTCATTCTCTCGTAAGCTACTTTTCTGAAGTTTCACTTCTGCTGTGTGCAAATTGCACACACACACTTTTCTTATTAATTTCTCCTCATCCTTAAATCATCAAAATCTTTTTTTACTACAAAATAAATATTTAGATTTAAACATTCCTTTGCTTATTTGTGTTTTTTTCTTATATTTTTTTTGAAATGTAATGTCATAATATGACTCTTTTATGTTTCCAAGTGAGCTCTGCCCTCTGAATAATATTTTTCGAGCGTCCAAGGAAATCAAATTACCATCCAACATCATCTTCATATTACAACGTATTACAACAATATTCGTTTTTTATTGTCATCCAAAAGAAATAATAATATGCAGAGTTATCTGAGTTGGAACACCGGATTGATGTTTAAACCGTTTCATTGTTTTTTTTTGTTTTCCAAACAACATAATAAAGTTGAGGTCCCGCATTACTGTAAATTCTATGAGAGTAAGCCGAAGATGTTATTCCTGGATTAATTAATCGAGGAATGGGGTACTTGAATTCGGTTTTTACGAGTTGCGCTCTCTCCGAACATTTGTTGAGACAGTTGTAGGGGTTATAAAACTGACGTTTACGGGCACCGCAGTAAACACATGCTGTGGTCCAGTGCTTGAATTCCGACCCTCGTAAACGACACGCCCCGCTCACAAAACGCAGACTCTCATTGTGTACAAGACGTTTAATCGAAATCTTATTGTGTTCATATCGCAAATCTACTAACTTAACTTTGAACTATAAGCACTTAGATTTGTAGATTTAAAGGCGGATCTTATGATTTTACTATTTTAAGTAATGGTGTGTTACATAATGGTAATTTTACATGATAGTATACACTCGGAAAGTATTGTGTTCGATATCAAAAATCTGTTTGTCTTTCAGTCTACGGCTTACGGTCCTAACGAGTATTGCAAAAGATGACGATGATAATATAAATTTATTATAGATAATATACTTATCTAAATCGTCCATCATCCATTGTCTTGTTCCTGTTTCATTGTAAATGAATATTCACAAAACGTATAAGTAAAGCAAGGTATTCTGTAAATACTATTTCTTCAGTAAGATAGAAAAGAAAATGATTTTAATACCTACTCTAAATGAACATGTATTTTAGAATAGCTGTCTTAAAGTCGGTTTTCAGTTTTAAAATATTTTTCTTTGATGTCTTAAGTCGAAAAATACAACACACGTAGTGAGTGGACACGAATACAGACGTAGCAAAGACAAAAGCAAACCTAGGTTAACACGGGTTCTCACTCAGGGATTGGATCGCCGATCGCCCGCGGGTTTGGATTTCGAACGACGACAAATACCACTCAAGAGCATATCTCCTATGTTTTATATAAAAACAATATCTTACCCTGTTATATATGGGATAAGCTGCTTTCTATCCTCATATTCATACATACCGTCGTCAAATAAGTGTTACTTTGTACAAAATTATAAAAGTTAAAACTGATTTTAATGCCTCTAAATCATGCCACTGGAAACTTTCATTACCTATTTTGCCACTCTAGATTCCTCTTTTAACCGACTTCAAAAAAGGAGGAGGTTCTTAATTCAACTGTATGTTTTTCTTTTTTTTTATGTTTGTTACCTCAGAACTTTCGACTGGATGAACCGATTTTGATGATTCTTTTTTTATTTGAAAGCTGGTGCTTCCCGTGTGGTCAAATTTCAATTTGATCCAGTTCTGATAACGTCTTTTATGGAATTGTTTTTTTTGTTGAAGTCGGTTTTTTTTTAAAGAATTATTATTTTATTAGGGATTCAAATCTGTCAGCAAGACGCTAGTTGAATGTCAAGTCACGTCCAAATGATTTCCTCTTTATTAAACGTCAAAACTGTACGTTCAGTATACATTTTTATGAAATAACTAGCGGCCCGGTACGTGCATCGCTACGTATAAAGTGAAATAATAAAAAAACCGCTCGACCGATTTTGTGCAAACTTCACATAAACCATCTACTAAATAGTCCGAACAAAGCCTAAACATTTGGTTTGGATAGGTGAGCCCGTTCTTGAGTTATAAAATTATAACGAAAAGTGGCATTGATTTTATATATATTGATTGGTTATGACGTCATACCTAACTATTGCCAAATCATGTACTTTTAAGATTTTCTCAACAATTAAAAAATGATGTACACGAAACAGTAACGAATATGGTTTTTTACAGTCTTATATCATAAAGTAGCAACCCGCCCGGCTTCGGTAGCAGAGACATTTTCAACAATCATGATCATATTTCAATCAATTTACACAAAATATTAACAAATTATACACCTAAACCTTCCTCATCAATTACTCTGTTTATTAGTGACAACCGCATGAAAACCCGTTCAGTGGTTTTTCATTTTATCGCGAACATATCACGGTTTTCACTAATAGACAGAGTGGTTCATGAATAAGGTTTTGGTGTATAATTTGTACTCGTGCGAGGCCGGGGCGGGTTGCTAGTTGTTTTATAATATGTAGTGATCCTTAATTTCACGAAGACTGTTAAATAATTTATTTTAACCATAGGACACTACCCTATAGGGGAAGATACAGTTTGGAAACAAGCAAACAGACCGCCTGATGGGAAGCTGGTATCATTCCCATTAACACACGCAGCACTAGTGACGTCACTTGTGTGTTGACCATTTATAAGTAGAAGTTATGCGTAGTCACACATAAAAAAATATATGATATATATACGGGTTGAGTTGCGAACGTCCTCCGTTCTTTCATCGGTTAATAATCATAAATTTTAGTTTAAAACACAACAGAACTGGCTGAACAGATTTTCTTGAATTATATCTAAGAACGTTCTTACTCAAACAAAAAAAAAACCGCACTCAAATCGGTTCATCCGTTTGGGAGCTACGATGACACAGGCAGACACACAGATACACAGATATACAGATACGTCAAATTTATAACACCCCTCTTTTTGCGTCGCGGTTTAAAAACAAGCACAACGACATCAGCCGTCATTTATACACTACCTCTCTTTTGGACCACACCATGTTTTTCATAGTCTACTTTGTCTTGGGTCTTTTTCTACTCATAAAATCTTCCCTGATCATACATAGTATTCTCTTTTCACAATTTTTTATGTAATGTTCCTAAATAATACTTAAAAGGAATGACATGATTCAGATCTGTGTGTATGTTGTCGTAATATTATGTTTCATTTTTCGTTAAAGTCATTCGTCCCACGCCTCCTTTGAAGTACTGTAATGTTTAAGGCTGTCTCGAGTAGTAATAAAAGTACCGAGTATCCTATAATTTCACCGCAGTCAGAGCAATTTTTCCATTTATGAAATGACTTGTACAAATTTTAGAGGACACCTAGCGCGTGAAGATTACAAAAGGACATATCGTTATGTGGTTGTTTTAGGATTATTATTTGTACGGTTGTTGCGTTTTGAATAATTTACTTGGCTATGAGTAGGGTTACAAACGAAAAGTAATTTATTTCCTATATTACTATAGCAAAACAGAAGCACACTCGGGAGCCGTGATAGAACAATTATGTGAGAGGAACATAGCGAGTGAAACTATGCGATGGCTGTTCTCTCTGCAGTTAGAGGAAAGAATTCCAAATTACACATTTCACTTATTACTACAATTATGGCCTAGTACAAGTTCGATTAGACAAAATAGTTACAGACTGTCAGTATTGATGACGACAGATAAGTGAAACTTAAAAAAAAGAGCAGTAGCCATAAATATCAAATTATCTGCCAAACTGTATATGTATGCAAACATGTGTATGAAATAGACTTATAAAATCCAAATAACCATTCCGCTTCTAAGGGTCGTAGCGGGACATTTATCAAATTCAATATCTTTATTTCATAAAATTGACCATATATTATTCGAAATCTTCGATTAAAGCCTATATTGTTCCTCAATAAATGCTCTAGATATCAAACGAATCATTCAAATGACACCTGACATGATAATACTGATACTACATGAGATGAGCGAGTTTAAACAAAGAAAAAAAAAACTCTTCAGCTTTATTATATTAGTATAGATTAGATAGCGGGTAAACCCGCGGTTCCAGTTACTATATTGATTACAAATTGAATAGAATAAGTAGCAAAAAGGTGCCGCTGAAACAGCAAAAGATATACGTCATAAACTACACTACATAATGAAACAACTACTTAATGAAAATAATGATAAGATAATCTCACAATGAATTAATAATTTCATATTAAACCATACTATTATGTACCTACTATAATCCCTTATCAGACAGACCACGTACAGACAATCGTATATATGTCGTCTTATAATCTTATCTACGTGTAACAACACACGCGCATAGAAAAGAAAAGATAACGACCACAGATAGCAAATATGTATTATATAATATATTCTAAATTGGATAACGTATGCGCACACGCCTTTGCTGGATCAGTTTAGCGAAACGAATCGAATACTGTATAAAATCAGTCAGTACTCTTGAAATAGTGTGCATGTGTTATATCGCAATAAAACTGTTATCTTTGTACGTGTGTTTGAGTTGTGTGGAGTTTTTTTTATCAATTCCGCTATTGCCATTTGCGTGTTTGTCAAAGTCGAGTGCGGTACGACTTAAGTGTCTGTAATTTTGTTAATTACAAAGAATTTAATAAACACGTAGGTATTGGATTGTGCAGATGTAGTTCCAGTTTGTTTGTTTTATCAGGTATAGTTGTTGAAAGGACAATTTCACACTAAAAATGGCTTCGACGTTGATAATGTTGCAGATTGTTAGTTTCTTGGTGAGTTTTCCTACTTCCTATTTACACTTGTTATAAAATATACTACTTTTAATATTATCATGATAATTAAATATAGTCATTTTTTAAGACAAATGCACAATTAGAGAATTAATATTTATGTCAAGTAAAGTTTAGCATTAGCAACATCACTTTCTTCATCTGTATTAGAACATCGTGAAGAAATCAAAAGATTTAATTCATAAAAATATGTTAAATAAAAAACATTTATTTACATGTCATCGTAAGATTACATGTAAATAATATAATATATATATATAATAATATTACATGTTTCCAGTTTGACGGTATTATTTCTCGATGGTTTATTATTAATTATGTTACCACGGGAATTAACGCGAGCACGTATTTAAAAGGTTCATTTGCCTGACGATTCGACCAGGTTGCACTGGCCGTCGTCACAGGCTGGCTGATTTTAAATACGCTATCGCATATCGATATTATCATGAAACGCGAAAGTTTAAAAGTTAGTTTATAATCTATCAATGACAAATCGTCAAATTGTGAACGGATTTGCAGGGTTCATAATCTGTTCAGTTTTATCACCTGTAAAATTATAAACTGCGTCCGTGGTTGGTCGATCTTGGCTGTAGTTCGTTCTGTATCCATAGTTAGGAAACAAATATAACACAATTAATTACTTGGTATCAGGTATTTCATTAATTTTTTTAAATTAATGAGTATGTCCCGTGTAGTAACAAAACAACCTAACCTAATCTAATATTGCGGCTCGAGATACTTCACGCTCAACCAATCAGCGCGCAAGGTGCGTTCCGTCATGTGCCGGTTAGAGATCAGCAGGCTTAGACAAGTGTGAAACGTTTCTTAGCGTTTCCATTTCTAAAAACGTTGACGCCCTTAGGAAAACGATAATAGTTTGGTAGACAAGTGTACTTTGATTTGGCGAACGCTAATTCTATTCAACCTTTCTCTAAAAAGCAGATTGTCGTCTATGGTTTGTTTCACAAACTTCAAGGTGTTTAGCGCGTATTATTTAAGGGGGCGTCCATTAATTACGCGAAGCATCAGAGGGGGAGAGGGTCGATCCAAATCTCAGCAAACCATGTAATCACGTAATATTTTTTCGCACAAAACTGTAAAAAGTCACTCTTGAGACCCTTCATGACTCCCTGGTGATTCCCTACTGCGATTCTAGACTACGTTATGTCTAAATACTAGTGGTCACTAGTCTTTAATAAAACTAATTAAGCAATTTACGTATTTTTTTTAAAATAAATCCAACACAATCAAGCACAGATTACCTTTTTACACTAAAAATATACAGGGGATGAGGAAATCGAGCTAAATCTACACATCCCACATCTCATCAAGGGGAAGGAGGTCGAAAAAGTATATATCACCTCACGTAATTAATGGACACCCCCTAACAATTTTGCGAAGTTGGAAAAGTGGGAGTTATGCGTACCTAGTGTTTTAAGTTTATTGTAAGTATAATTCTTCGTTATAGCTTCATTCTTCGGCAGCCTACAAAAGTTGCAACAAGTGCATTTTACAGAAATTTGAACAATTATCACTACGTCAATTATCAGCTGATTTTGTTTCGTTTTCTACAAGGTGTTGATGTTCGCTCGATAACGATCGCTTCGTACCGAAAGCGTTTGTAAAAAGTGTCACTTGTCTACCGTTTCAAAATTCTTTACACTTAGTCACGTGATATTTCTTTAGCTTATGTATATCCCATACTTTTACTTTTCTATTCTACTGTCGTTATAGAAAATGAAGAGCCACTTGTCTAGGCCTGCAGTTTACAATTTGACGATTTGACATTGATAGATTATAAAATACCGAGATATAATACGTTAAATTTGTAAATGGTCGGTGCAGTTCATAACATATCGTCAGTTTATCAATCTTACGGTGACATAATAATATATATACAATTAAGTCATTTCTAGAGAAGGACTGTCCAGACATTCTGACAAGCTCCTTAAAGAAAAGTGAGTCATCGTCACAGAGAGAAGAGATAGTTAACATACATAAATCATGACAATATTGTGTAAAGAAACCACGTCCAACCTTCTATTTAAAAGATAAATCTGAATTAAAATCTTAGAGGGGCTGATGGACTGATCAAACTGATCAATTTCTTTTGTCTAGCAATTCAGACTCTTTCCAAGAAGACACATTCAACTATGAATTTTAGCTAAATCCAACGCATTCAGCTAAGATTAATAGATTTAAGACGAATATTTGAAATAGATCGATAACACAGGCGACTGGATGCGTCGCATAAGTAGCAGGCTTGCGTGCTCATCGAGCAACACGCGACGGGTCAGTGAGTGAGAATAGGTACTTACTAGAAGATTTCGAATGCGAAATGCGCCCGAGTTGATAATATTATGAATGCGAATTATTTTCATATCAAACATTCCCAATGTTAGAATTGTTGTCCTTTTATGGGGCAATCTCATTCGTGTCATTTTTTCTTGCAAGGAGATTAATCATAGATCGCAGTGATAGGTAAAGAGACAGAACAACAAGTAATGTACTAAACTTGGAAACAATGCATTTTAAATGTCGGATTTAACAATTGTCGAAGCCATTAAGTAATGCATTTCTAAATTCGAGTAATAAAAATTTAAAAATATGTTTCGTACCTATACGTAAGTATATGTAAGGATTCCTCATGTGATAGATTTTTAATCTTTTCGTCAAACTATTGATTCTCAGTACAGACTTCACTAGTTATGTGTTGATTTCAGGATTTGTTTTCAATTGGCTTAATAATGCCACACATAACCAACCATGCTAGACAGTTGGGCTTAAATTTCATACACATCGGGATGATGGGAGCACTATATTCAGCCTGCCAAACGATTTCAGCACCAATCATAGTAAGTTATCATATCATTTTAGCCATAAGACGTCAACTGCTGGACTTAGGCCTCCTTTAATGACTTCCAAGAAAACCGGTTAGAAGCGGATTGTATCCATCGATGACCTGCGATCTTTACAAGGTCGTATGTCCACCTTGTTGTCCATCTTTATTTATTTACAGTCAAACCTCCGGTAGCCTAGATAATACGTGGGTACTTAGACCACTTACAGTATTACAGTAAGCAGTCAACGTTGCCTAAGAATACTTCAAACAATAGACCCACATAGAAAAGCACGCGTTGATAAATGTAGACCACATTTTAGCTTCTGCTCGAATTGAAACCGACCGACTGGGCAAGCACCTCTATTGCACAAAATACCCTTGTTAAACAGAACTACTATAATAGTCTTGTCTGTAAGGCTCGCTTGGCAGAGAGGATTTAAAAGGGATCGGGTGTTGATTGTAGAAGGAGAACAATTGATGGAAGCTGGAGGAACTGGAATTAATAAATTAGGAACTGTACTAACTACTTATAATATTATCACTTCATAGCTGTGGCCCAGCAACTTGACAGCCGTCCACTCTGCTCGCTGCGGCGCTTCTCTCATTTGTTCTAACAATTATACATTTTAAATAATTCAAATAGAATTCAGTGCGGACTTCTCAACCACCAGTACTAACGTATATCACAGAGGTGTGATATACTACAGTACGTAGTTCCAGCAGAGAAATAGAGTTTCATTTTCGAGTTGGCAACCTGCAAGTGACATCACATAAAAACGACATTTTGCTCATTTCCAAAAAGTGTTGTCATTATGGAAACAACTTCTTAGAGACTAGCTTACTTCATGGTCCTCATACTGAAACAAACATATTTATGAAGATCTTTTCTTAATTCCAGGGTAGCTTAAGCGACATACGAGGCACAAAACCAATATTCTTGTTATGTTTGGGCATTTGTTCCCCTTTCATACTTCTGGTTGGGAATAACATCGTCTATAATTATATTCTTGATGTTAAGAGCAACTTTAGGTAAGTAAATTAATTTGCACCATAATAAGAAGAACTTGCATTTGAACTAACTTCTTTAGAGTCTTTTTCTAGCAATATTATAATTGAATAAATAGCCTTAGAAGGATAACTAATGTTAAACCAATTATTCAAAAAGGAATTGACAATGAAAAAAGTATAATTTGAAATAGCTGAAAACGGTAATAAATCAGTGCATTCCCAAAATTCGTAAATGAGTAAAAATTATCTTTTAATTAATATGAATTACCACTCTCAAAAGCTTTTATTCGCAGTAGGTTTAAATTGGGATGTAGACGACTCATTTTTGGAGTTACTCCTTAAGAATCGATTTTCATATAAGGCGCCCGGTATGAAAAAAATATGAAGAGTAAAAATTTAGTGATTCGTAGG
>OY982567.1:10208095-10405547 GCA_963859945.1 Euplagia quadripunctaria | reverse complement strand
CGCACGCACGCACGCACGCACGCACGCACGCACGCACGCACGCACGCACGCACGCACGCACGCACGCACGCACGCACGCACGCACGCACGCACGCACGCACGCACGCACGCACGCACGCACGCACGCACGCACGCACGCACGCACGCACGCACGCACACACACACACACACACACACACACACACACACACACACACACACACACACACACACACACACACACACACACACACACACACACACACACACACACACACACACACACACACACACACACACACACACACACACACACACACACACACACACAAACAAATATAAACACGCACTATCTTTCATTATTATAATTTTTCTTTTTTTGTTATATTATTATGAAACTTACGAAGGGACTGGACCCCACGAGACAGGGTACCCTAGTGTGGGGGCCAGAGATACAATTGTCAAAGTCTAACTGATGTAATAAGTGTAATACATGTATATGTATTGTACTAATGTTTGAACAAATAAAGATTATTATTATTATATTATTATACATGATACATGATGACATTCTGAGTGGAAAATCATTGGAATTTTCTGCCCGAAAATTCATATTTTCTTTTTAATTTTACATTTTTATGCTTAAAAGTGATATCACAATTAGCAAACAGAACATTTTACGGCCTAAAACTGCAATGTAATCAATTAAACAACATTTATGCAATCAGCTGCTTCGACGGTGCCGAACGTTTAAGATTATTGACAGTACCACACAAAAATGACACCTACGTATGTTCCACGTACATTGCGTAGCGCAAAATCAAACTAATGACTGTAAATACTTAATCTCGTATTTTTATGATGAACTGACTTTTGTGTTGTGATAAGTATTCAAATAAAGGCGTTTTTGTAAGTTCTTCGCAACAGTGATATTAACTCGCTGTATATAGGTATGTTTCTTCGTGTCCTAGAACCCATAGTACAAGTAAGTGTGAGTCAAGTAAGCGCTGTGTAATACATAAAAAAATGGCCATCGTGTGCTTGAGGCTGTGGAGTGCGTAGGAGTGCGTGTGAATGAACTTAGCGGCGAATGCGAATATTCATTTGCCACCCACGTCAAATTAAGCCTTTGGTGTGTTTGGCCTCTTTAGTCACCATCTAAATGGGCAGTCACGTTGCCTCGCCTCGTTGTTTGAATATAATATCATGATTAATTACAATACGATGCTACGATGGTTTTTCTATTTCACAATATTAGGTAGGTAGATACTAATTAGCAAGATGTAATAGGAGGACTTTCAAGTAGAAGTACTTATGTGAAAAAAAAAACATTAAGATTAACGTAAGGTACAAGAATACGGAATAAGTAATAGTATTTAATTAAACTTTTCATGAATAATTTGTTTGGTCTTGGTTAGTACTATTTTTTCTTTACATACATACATACACAAAGTCAGGCCTTTTATACGGAACCCGGTAATGCTTCCAAACGTTTAACGATTACAGTTTGTGTATAAAAAATAATTGTCCATTCTCAGTTGAGAATGGGAAGTGTTCACAAAAGACTAAGGCTAAATTAAACAAAATCTAAAAAACTAAAAATGTTTCTACTAAAAGCTATCACAAGCCAGCTGAGTACAAACTCTGTTATAGAGAGGAGTTGGGAGACCCGGAAGTACCTCGGGCCACTCGGGACCGATCTAACTGCTGAACGTTCTCGCCTTACCGATAGAATTTCAATTCTTTTTTCAAAGTATGCATATGAGTAAGGATGCCATAAACAGAAGGTGTAATTCAGGATAAATCGTCTATAGTGACTATTCATTAAAAAGCTTATGTAGCCAGTCAGGTACTAGTCACCGAATGTAAACGGTTACCCTTCCTAATTAATGCTGGCACCATCAGTCACTAGAGCGTAGCCAATCGTATCTATTTCCCATGTAGTTCTTTGCACTATTATTTTAAGTAGGGTGGAGGTATTTTGGCAGTTGTACAGCTCAAATTTTCAAAATAGATATCTCGTCTGTCATGCTTTTAAAAATTCCGAAGTCTTGCACGTCGTCTATCCGAGCCCTAAAATTCAAACCCACACAGGTTCAGCCCGATATATTCGAAATGCGGTTCTTAAGGGGTATCTGAATACAATGGACACACAGGAAAGACTAAAATAAAAAGTAAAAAGAAATAAGTTGTGTGACAAAGACAAATACCATTGTCATATGTGAAATGTTCAACTCCTAATAAAACATGGATAAAGTTACACGGTAAGACACAGGAAGGCAGTATGGTACAGCTTTGCTTGAACTGGAACCGCACGACATGTCCACGTATTTATGTTTTTACTGTGTGATTAACCTAGTTAGTGAGCCTATTGAAGTGACTATGAGATTACTTTTTAACGTGTTATAAGTAGTTCCCAAAAAAGGAACCAATTTGAGCGCATTTTTTTTTTGTTTGAAAGGTGACTTGATCGAAAGTGTTCTTAGATATAATTCAAGAAAATCTGTTCAGCCGTTCGAAGGTCATCAGGTCTTTTCTATTTGTTGAAGGGAATTTCTAGACGAGGGTGTTTTTTGATTTAAAATTTATGATTATTAGAGAGTACTTTTTTCTTTTTTGGTTAAAGGTAATCTATATCCTTGTCTGTACCCCTGACCACGTGTAGACAAAATTTGATGATGATCAGTTGAGTAGTTAAAGCGTCACAAACAAACTCACATTCGCATTAATTACTATAATATTAGTTGGCATAATATCGTTGTTTTCGTACTCGATGTATCGATATTTATTATTAGTCAAATTGGAACGTATCCACTAAAACCCTGACAGATATTAACCCTACATGTAGGAAAGAATGCCGAATATATTTTCAGCAGATATTCTCATATTTTCGCCTCTGAAAAACTTACACACCCCTCATAAATATGTAGTTAACTCACGATGCTGAGAAGCGATTTTTACAAATTGGAAAGTCATGCATAACAATTTAAGTTTGAAATTGAATTGAGCGACACTAAAAAGCCACCTGTCAAGTTATCTCAGAAATTCGTTTAGGAATCAGGACATATATCAATACAGCAGCTGTCCCCGCAGCTGCCGTACCCGGAAGGTAACGTGATGTTACTTAACATATTACAGAATAATGAGAGAACCATTAAATTAGAGTGAGAAGTAATATATAAAATATCTTATGCAGAATGAGATGAAGCAATCTGATTTTTGTCTCAGTCATCGTGTTGGTTTCTTTAGCCGTCTACTGACATTAGTTACCAAACGAAAATCTTATTTATTTCTTCCGTATGTCATCTGTGTATTTTTATTTACAGTTACATTTACAGTTTTGTGTACTAAAGGAGATAAACATTAAGCTTGATTAGTATTATACTGTTTTGGATTGTAATTTACCATTGCAGTATTATATAGATTATTTTCTGTTTCGTCACCGGATACGCTGATAATGCTGATATTTCATCCGTATGTATATGTATGTGGACACGGCTAGGAAAGCGTGGGAAAAAGATATAGATTCAGGCTAAAATAAAAAAGTATATTATGTTCATTAGTATAAGATAAAAAAAAAACTTTTCTTTGTAATTGTTTCAAAAAGTAAATTTATCCTAACTTCCTAACGAATATTATATAATATTATAATGCAAATGTAAGCTTTGTTATTTGTATTTACGCTAACCGATCATCATGAAGTTTTGCTGCCTGCTCGTTGTCAAGGTTACAGAAAAGAATCTAGAAAGAAATAAAAACGATATTCATACAAAATTTACATTAAAGTGTACGAAGCCGCGGGCAGAAGCCAGTTTTACAATAAAATATGCTTGAATACAGTAGACCTTTAAATTACTTTCTTTTCAGTCTCTTTGAAACATTTGAACATGAAAAAATTAATTATACAAGCGTTAAGCTTTGTGAAAATAGTTCTACAAAGGGAAACTTTAACAAAATTCCCAAAGGAAACTTGTTCACTTCTAACCTTTTAACATAAAACAAAAGAGGTGCTTTGTTTTTCAAAGTTGCTGGACCGTTTTGAATGGGATTTAATTTACTATTTAATTGTTCATTTCAGTTATTTTTAGGGTATACCTCTAGGGATCCCACTATCCACTTAGAGAGGCCATGACGACCGCATAGTCAAGGGCCGGCTTGGTAGACTTTGCAGACCTTTGAAGATATTACGGAGATCTGTCAGGGATCTCGTGGTGCTGCATTTTATGGATCAATCGCAAACCGTTTCGGTGACGACACGAATTGACTATTCTATGTATATACATATCGCTATATAGCACTCACTGTTTAAATAAATTGACATAAAGCCTACGTCCTACACCGCCTAGCAAATGAAATTATATACTTTAAGACACCTATGTGAGAGTCGGTTCGGTTTTTAGGGTTCCGTACCTCGGAAGGAAAAAACGGAACCCTTATAGGATCACTTTGTTGTCCGTCCGTCCGAACGTCTGTCTGTCTGTCAAGACCCTTTTTCTCAGGAATGCGTGGAGGTATCAAGCTGGAGTTTATATCAAATACTCAGGTCTACTGTCCCTTGGAGCTGTGAAAAAATCAAACTTCTAAGCCAACGCAATCAAAAGATACAGCCGTTTATGCCGCAAATTTCCGCAAACTTTCGACACTCGCAAGGGAATCAAAACCTACAGGGTACTTCCCGTGAACTCAGAATCTTGAAATTTGGTACGAAGCAACGTCTTATAGCATAGATGAAGGAAAAATTGCGAAAATCGTAAATTTTTAGTTATATCATATAATAAAAATATTTTACGGAACCCTCGGTGCGCGAGTCCGACTCGCACTTGGCCGGTTTTTTTTATGAATTGTACAAACAACAATTTTTGTATAGGTACTCATCACTGGGATGGCTCTACACAGTACTTTCTTGACACTCTTAACAGTTTGCAGCGGCGTACTATCGCATCATTGGGAGTCCTGAGATCACCAACACCCTTGAACCCTTGCAGTTGCGTAGAAACGTAGCCTCTTTGGCAGTATTCTATCGCCTCTACCATGGCGATTGTTCCGAAGAGCTCTTCCTATTGATCTCACACTTTCCTTTCCTATCCAGAACAACACGTGGCGGGCTGAGGTCGAGGCAGGGGGCACGAGGCCCCCTAACAGTGCAAACAATCCCAACAAGAACCAAACGGTTAAGTCCTTTCTTTGACGCACCATTAAAATGTTGAATTCATTAACAGTACACGTGTTCCCTACTACATATAACCCCGGGTCCTTTAAGCGGGGCGTGAAAATGCATCTCTCGAGGCCGTCAAACTGAGGACCACCATCTTAGTATAATAATCTACCTATAATGGTGGTCTTCAGTCTTTGGAGCTCAATCTAGCTTTCCATCAGGCGGTTTAAGGTCATTCTAACGTAATATTTTAAAAATAAACGGCTCGACTCCGCTCGATACCACGGCCTCAAAGAAAACCGGCAGTGAAGCAATGTTTGCATTGCATTTCGCCGCATGAGTGAGATTACCGGAGGCCCTAACCCTTCCCTCTCCCCTATTCCCGTCCTTCCCCTCTCTCCTCTTCCTTATCTTACCCCCCTCCCCCTTTTCTCCTACTCCCACCTTAAAAGGTGGCAAAGCACTTGTGACTCTCGGGTTACAAGTGCCCATGGGCGGCGGTAGTCATTTACCATCAGGTGACCCGTCTGCTCGTTTGCCCCCTATATCATACAAAAAAACCTTTTGTTTTTTAATATACATATAGATTTTTTGGGTGTTTATAAGTACGTTTTAGTTGATATTTTTAAACATGATACATGAAAACAAAGCATAACAACTGAGCATCCAGCTGTATCATCAGATTTTGCCGATGACACAACCACGCTTCAGAATACTAAATTCAATCTCAAGCATCGATAAAGCGTTTCAGTATAAAAAAAATATATTTGTGAAACACTTTCATGCTCAAAACATCGGCGACGGGCGCACACAAGAACATAAAATACACAAAATATTATAAGGTACACAAGCAAACCCCCAGAGATATTGATACTGGGAACATTTACGGCGTTTGGTTCAGGGGATAAACCCCTGCACGAAATATATATCTCAAATATATTTAGACCGTAGGCCATAGAATCTGTTTTCAAACTGTGCTTAGACTTGGTTTGGTGAGTAAATATTCACATAGTATAAAAGCCCTTAAAGTTGTGCACAATTTTTCATAATTATTTATTTTCTAATGGGTATTTATTCAATTATTATATAACTTTTACACAATTCGGCGATGGCATTCACTTTCACATCCTAACATCTGGATTTTAATTAATGAGGCATTTATCAATTCGTCTATCGTGCAATTCATATATATATATATATATAAAATGAAGATGATGTTTCTTCCTGTAATTTGAATCCACAAGTTCCGTCCAAGAATTGCACAAACGGGAAGTTGAACAACGAAGAAAAGCGACAACGTAGACAATGACACATCGTGAAATGTTAAATATGTAAAAAAAAAATGCTGTTATTATATTTGTTGTTGAATCCTGTTTTTTTAATGAAATCATTTTCTTTATTTCTTTATAAAAGCAAATAAATACATTACAATATCGAATGTATACAAAAGCAAAATAAAAATGGAAACGAGATAATGCCGGACAAAAAGTTCAATTAAATATGATAATTTATTGCAATCCGAGGCTCGGCCTGCATGGAACTTGGTTGTCGTATGCCTATTTATTAATCCAATATACAATCTGTCGGTAAACGAAATTTGATACAAATCCTTTCATTTCATTTACTTTCAATTGATAAATATCAATTTAAACACAATAAGACATAGAATATTTTATAAGTGTGGCTCCATTATTTGTGACTAGGAAATTATAATAATATATTTATTCACTTAAACTTATTACATTGCGGTCTTTTTGATACAGCTACAGCTGCTGAATTGATTGCTCTGTTCGCCATCTTGCGGAGCCTACAATCTGTCGTTTAATTATTAATATTTGCGGTTTTAATATAACGCCATCACATATTGCGAGGGAGATATTTAAAATATTGAATTGAAAATTTAAGGGATTTTGTTTTCTGAACTGCAGGCTTAGACAAATGTCAAACGTTTCTTAGCGTTTCCATTTCTAAAAACGTTGACGCCCTAACGAAGATTATAACAGATGGGTAGACAAATGTACTTAGATTAACTAATTCTATTCGATCTTTCTCTAAAAAGCAAATTGCTGTCTATGGTTTTCTTCACAAACATAATACAGTCCCAAAGTAATGACTTTGTGGTGTGCGTGAGTGCATGCAAATAAACCGTTATTACGTGATATTTGCTGAGATTCGGATTGACCCTCTCCCCCTTTAAAGGCTTCATGTAGTTAATGGACGCGTCCTTAAATAATACGCGCCAAAAACTGACGTTTGTAAAAGAAACCATAGACAATAATCCGCTTTTTATCAAAGTACATCAGACCTAAACAAGTGGCTCTTCATTTTCTATAACGACAGTAGAATAGAAAAGTAAATGTTTGGGATTGACATAAGCCAAAGAAATATCACGTGACTAAGCGTAAAGAACTTTGAAACGGTACGTTTTTACAAACGCTTTCGGCACGAAGCGATCGTTACCGAGCGAACGTCAACATCTTGTAGAAAACGAAACAAAATTGCGATTTTTACAATCAGCTGATAATTGACGTAGTGATTATTGTTCAAATTTCTGTAAAATGCACTCGTTGCAACTTTCGTAGGTTGCCCATAACAAGGAATTATATTTAAAATAAACTTAAAACATAAGTACGCGAACCTCACCTTACCAACATCGTTGGATTTAAAAAAAAAAGGTAAATTGCTTACTTAGTCTTATTTAAGACTAATGAACACTAGTTATTAGACATAACGTGGTCTAGAATCAAAGTAGGGATATCGAACAATAAAATACCTAAATAGCAAAAGAAGAATAAATTTGTAACCATGGGGTGCCTCCCTATGGTTATAAATTGAGGGGTCTCAATGGTGACTTTTTACAGTTTTGCTTACAGTACAGTTTTCCAGTAAAATATTATGTGGTTTGCTGAGATTTAGATCGACCCTCTCCCGCTCTAAAGCCTCACGTCATTAATGGACGCACTAAACAACTTGACGTTTGTGAAACAAACCATAGACAATAATCTGCTTTTAAGAGAAAGGTTGAATAGAGTTAGCGTTCGCTAAGTCAAAGTGCACTTGTCTATCGTTATCGTAAGAGCGTCAACGTTTTTAGAAATGGAAACTCTAAGAAACGTTTGACATTTGTCTATGCCTGCTGTATATTTTACAACTAAGCGTTCTATGCATATCCTAATGTAGTTAAAAACTATACCTTAAAAATAGTAAGGCAACCAAGTTGGCCGGGAAATTGATGATAGCAATAAGTCCGTAAAAGCAACCCGGAGCCCATTCACTAGTCCTTTACAGCACTCATGGGAAGATATGGGCTGGTTTTATTTCTAACCGAAAATACGAGCGGCAAATACCTCGTAATATATACGAAATATTACAGCAAATTTTTGTGGCTTCTCTTGCGATTTCAGAAAACAAACATCTGTTTATTTATACTACAACCAGCCATATGTCACTCGACGTACTTGCGCGCGCTAAATACCTACCGGCCGCTTGTCCGCCGGCGGACCTCAAAGTCCAAAAAAACGTAATTTGATGTCGTATTGATATATTCTTTAAATACTGTAAAATTCATAGTGACAAATTGCATGGTTGTTTATGTGCAGTATAAGAATGTAGATAAAGTTAGAGAAAAAAGCCCGGCAGCGCTAATTATGTAATTTCTAAAAATGAACCCTTAACCCTATATTATTGTTTCTCTCAAAGTATTCATTAGAACGTTTTGCAAGGTTTTGAATATTTTCCACCATACAGTTTATAATCGAGATTTTAGAAAAGTTTATTAATCGTTACATAAAAATAAAATACATGTAGGATTTTTGTATACTAAATCATTGGAAACGCCTACATGGCACTTGCACAGTTTGAATTTATGTAGACTTGGATCCTTGAGTTTGTTTCGGCGTTTCTTCTCAAGGCTAGTCATAGGGAATGCCGGAACCATCTAGCTTTAAAGGAGAAATCAACGTGTAAAAGTGTCTCAAACGACCTATTTGCAAAATAAATTCATTTACAATTTGATTACTTCGTTTACATTCGTTTAAATTACACAGATTATTCTATGAAAGTCTAACTAATGTATTTTCAAATGAAGGTATAAAAAAGCGTAATATCTTTTTAAAAAAGTACAAAGTCTAATAAAAAATCTTATTTTTCTCTAATTTGGATAAAAACCAAATTATAGAAAGAAGGGATAAAACCGCATAAACTGCCTGTTTTAAAAATCTCAGAAACCGCGAAAGTTTTACAATGAATAAAGATGTTAAATTCCTTTTCATTCCTTACCACAGTCCCGTCGCTCAGAAACTATTTTTCAGATAAGAAGGGTTAATGCTAATCTTCGAGAGTGATATAGCATAGTAGCTAGCCAAAAAAAAAATAGATTGTAGGTCCGAATCCGAAATTTGTTATTTGTACTTTACTTTTGATTTATGAAGATTCTGTTTTTTGGAGATAGATATGAAATATCTTTATTTCAAATTTTCCTCAATCAGCATTTAAAAGAATGGTAAGTCAAATCAAAAATTAAAATTACAAAACTCGGGGTTACCAGAAGTTGATCGATACTTGAGAAGTATTACTGCTTGTTGCATTCGTCGAAATATTTACCTGAAAATAAAAAAATAAACAAATTAAAAACCGTAAAGCAAGCTGAAAGAATTTTTCTCCAAACCTATAAATTGTTTATACGTAAGTACTCGTTCATTCAATGAAGTTATGTGGCAACTTTCATAGACAGTGTCATCTAGCAAAGATAAATGTTATCGCCACATCAAAAACCCGAAACGGAAACAATACTAGATGATAAAACAATTCACTATTTAATAAAAAATTACTTATAGATATTATTACGAATAGTTATACCGATTGCGAAACGCCATTGGCCCGCCTGAAATATGGCGAGCAATGTGTGGGGTGGCAAAAGGCTAGACGTGCATTATAAATTTTTTAACGGTACAAACAAAATCGCTGTTACATTACATATTTAGTGAATTTTAGGCTGTTACTAACAATTCAAACTACTACGTAATTTGATTTTGCATCGTATGATGTCCTACTCTGGTTGGAGGTGATCCCTGAGTATTCAAGAAACATCACGCCCCTTACCTCCACATTAAAGAACTTTGTAGTCTATATACAATCACACCTCTACTAATTGGCTGCACTTACAATTCGAATTAAATCAGATTGTACTTCATCCAAATTTGTATGTTTTCCGCTATCTTAACTAAATGTACACCAATTTAAATGTATTTTTGACTAGTTTAATTGTTGAAGGTTATCGTTAAGGGTGAAACAAGTGCCTAAATAGTTTTCTTATAAAAATATATTACATACGACGCGTCTTTTCCATTAACTACATAGCAGTATCATAACGAAGTTCTTTCTAATAGAATGACTTCATAAACACATATTCTGCAACTACATACTAAAGCGTAATATCTGCTGTAGATTATTACACTATGCCAACATATGCGTATCGCAAATTTCTGTATTTTGCACAGAAAAATTGGGTCACAGAAGATATATGTAGTATCCAATAACTCGTAGTCCAATAGTGCGTAGCAAGTCTAGCGACCGGAACAGGCTATCTCGATGATTATTGTTTCTTTTGTGTTGTTTCCACCACTTTCTCGATCTAGACGCTATTAGGGAATGTTTTCATAGGGCCTATAGTTTATAACAAACGTTTGCAGTATGTTTTCATTCTAGTACTATTACCTACTTAATTATTACTATTGAACCCGGCGCAATATTTGTAGAAATAGTCATCGTGACTGATAAACTTGAATTAAGGATGTAATTTGACCACTTGATGAGCTTCTGTGTGTGTGTAATAATTTCAGATTCGATGTCACACATTCAACATTAATCGATATTTCCAATCTCCCTCCCGTAATCTTCACTGGTGCCAAGTAATAATAATGAAATTCAGCAAAATATGTGATTTGCTCACCGTTGCGCGTCACCCTTCCAATCGAAAAATGATAGGTTTAACCAATGTGGATGCCAAAATCCTAATAAATGAGATGCTTGCGAATCAGATACTGGGGAATCGTATTACCAACTTTACGAGAATCTGTTTACGAATTTCACTAGTCTTTCATTGAATAATCAAAAATCTATTATGATTGTAGGTATACCTTTAAAGTATTCGTATTTTTATTAGATTGTAAAAGTGAAAAGAAAGATTGTAAAAAGTTACGATGAAATTAAAAAAAAAGTGAAAGAAAGAAACTGCTCTTTCTAAACGGATTTTGATTAAATTTTTGACATAATAAGGGAACCTTCTTACGTGGGAGAGCCATGCTTCGGACGTATGGGACTCCGCTCGATACCACGGCCTCACAGAAAACCGGCCGTGAAACAATGCTTGCATTGCTTTTCGCCGCGTGAGTGAGGTTACCGGAGGCCCTAACCCTGCCCTTTCCCCTATTCCCGTCCTTCTCCTCTCCCCCCTCTCCTCCCCTCTAATCCCCCTCTCCCGTCTTCCCGCTCTTCCCCTATTCCCACCTTAAAAGGCGGCAACACACTTGTGATTCTTGAGTTACATTACATTACTTGAGCCCATGGGCGGCGGTAGTTATTTACCATCAGGTGACCCGTCTGCTCGTTTGCCCCCTATATCATAAAAAAAAAAAAAACCGAAATCCAGGAATGAAGTTAAAAATCGTTGTCCATAGTTTCTAGGAAGCGGCACTTACTGACTGACTACAGCAGGAGGTCTTTAGGTCGTCACAGCTGTTTCATGACGATTTTCTGCGAGGAGAACATCGCACAAGGAGGAGGTCACGGTGTGGATTCAGTAGAAAAACTTCCAGGCGGAACCTTTTCACTCATGCTCTCATGCGTACGCTAAGAGTGGCCGTGGGTGTTTGAAACGAGTTTTATGTTCTTCAATCGAATCAGAGTCTCCCGAGAAGGGAGTATCTGGACATCGCCCAGTTGCCGTCCGCGAGCCAACGCTGGGTGGATCATTGGAAGCAAAAAGTCACCGTAACGAGGACCTAACTCATAACCGGCGCTGTAAGGCACACCGTGGGGTTGTAGTCGATTCAAGCTTGATATACGGCCTCACCAATAGCCCTGTGAGGTGAGCTTCCACACGAAAAACAAATGAGTAATGTTACCACGGCCAAATTATGTCGTTATTTCACGTGGATGCAACCAAAACAACCTTTTTTGTACGCTCCAGGTTGTTTCACCGCCAATACAGTATAAAAAATCCTGCCTGGCGAAAGAAGTGCATTGCCTATTATAAGCGACAAATTGCTGTTTTCCGAAAAAAACGCGAACTAAGTCGCGGGCACAGCTAGTTTATAATGAAAATATCTAATACCATTGAACACTTTTTTTTTACGGTAACAAAAAAAAATCCACTGAGCCCTGCTTTACAAATGGAATACAAAATAAATAGACAACCATGAGTTTTACTACTAGCTTAATATAAATTTATTTGATACAAAAAACATACATTTGGTAGAATACGAGATACATTAAAATAATTTAAATCTAATAGGGTCGTGTAAATTAATTAGCCTAACCTTTAGATTAATTAATTTCGGGTTACATTTGTTGTGTTTAAATGACTTGGCTCAGTCTATATAATTTTAATTGAGAAGAATTATAATGGAATACTAGAACGAACAGAAGGCTCGCGATAAATTGTCTTTAACATCTACTGCGTGGGGACCTACGGATCTGCATGCATTATTTAAAGCAGGTAGCTTTATATAGTGTCAATCTTGATAAAATTTCTTTCTGCACCTCTGGTACTGTCAGTATGTAGTATACATGTCAGAACATCCCAAATGTAGATGTGTCATCAATGTTGGAATTTTCAGAAAGTAGAATTATTTATATTTTGAAATGTAAAACATTATAGAAAACTATTAAGATCTACAGTAGAAAGAAGATGTAACAGTGTAAACAACCTTGAACTTGGTATGTAGATAGCTGGAGACCTGGATTAACACATAGGCTTTTTATCCCAATATTCCCATGGGATCGGGACTTACGCGGGTGAAACCGCGGGGTGCTGCTAGTTAGTAAATAAAATGCGTGAGGTGTCTTTAGGACACCCGGTTGGAACGAAGTGTCACTTTTATATAAGTATATTAAATAGATTTAATAAATTCTGTCAAAAGATAGTAATAATCTCGAAATTAAAATTGCACCTTCTGTGAAAGTTGCCCGAACTAATATATGGACAATTAGTATACAACCAACATGAAAGTACAGTAGTATCGCGCAGAATCCACAGACGGCGTAAATAAAATAAATAAACTCGCGGTCAGCATTTTTCGTTGCGCTAACCCTTTTTTCCGTCTAGCTCTCATGCGCCCAGCGTCTGAATTGTAACATGCGAAAAGAACTTCGTTCCAGAAATATACATAAACTAGCCGTTCCCCGCAGTTTCACTAGCGTTTCTGGTAAGGTCGGATTAAGTGCCGTAGAGTGATGTAAGTAGCCTATTGGCCTTCTTTAAGAATTGAGCTATCAAATCCAAATACATTTTTTCGAATACGGCTGGTAGTTCCTAAAATGAGTGCTTTCAACCAAAACCAACAACCTGTTTAGCTTTATTATCTTAGTATTTTCTTACAAAAACCTACTAAACTAGTAAACTCAGTTCTACGGATTTAGCGCAAATTGTTTCGAAAGCTTTTGCAAAGTCTCGTACATTTTCTAACAAATCCGTTAAACCTAGGTCAATGTTATTGTTTCATGGCAATATTCTTCTATGCAGTTAAAATAGTGAGGTGTTACTACATAAATTTCTATGATAACATTATATAACATTAACTATATGTTATCAACACTCGATCGTACTATAAAGGCGTTTTTTTATCATTTTCTAAAACGTCTCAAACGTTTTGAAATAATAGTTAAGATTGCCAAAAACTAATTTGTCATGTTATTTCATACTATTTTTAACTATGAAGTGGTTTATTGGAAAAAAACTATATTGGTAATAACTTAAATAATTCTTTTTAATTGCTATTAATTACTGCCCAAGAAAATAATTGATTTCAAAAAGAAAAATTAAAAAAAATGTTTAACTATAATTTTATGCTTGTAACACTGCCGTCAATTTCCGTCGTGATACCAGACGTTATTAAATCAAGCGAGCGTGCACGGCGTCTGATTTCAGCGCAGGAGCCGGTGTGTGGCAAGCAAGGAGGTCATTCGTCGTCGACCGCATGTAGCCCCTCTTGCATCCGACGGATTTAATCAGGCGCCAACAACCGCAAACACGGTCTCAGGGCGTTCCACTCCAATGGCTACTTCACTCGTATCACTTGTCCATTATGCGAACTTTTTCAACACTTCTCAGAACGAAACCTTGTGGACACGAACATTCGTTTTCTATTCAATATTCCATTGCTAGAGCATTCATTATTGTCGATGTGATGTTTAAGAATGTTAAATGTCGAAGTGGCGGTATAAAAGTAGGTTGAAAATGTAAATCTCTTTTAATATAATAAAATAACACAATTGAAAAACTGGATTCATGACTCGTCATCTCATGACACACCTTTATGATAAATCGTTTAAAATTGTCAAAGTAGGGACACACTTTCAATTTACATTAATTACACGAATTAATTACAAGAATAACAGTGAATATCATCGAAAATGCCGATCACGATAATCATAATGTCAGAGTTCAGTAATTATATCTACCAATAGATTAATTATTTTGAACGAAGTTCCTTATCGTACGTTACAGCCGGATGGCTAGCAAAGAAAAGTGTTAGCGCAACGTAAAATGCTGACCGCGAGTTGATTTATTTAATTTTTTACGCCATCTGTGGATTCTGCGCGATACTACTGTAAAATCTTGTATATCTACTTATTATCCGTATTTTAGTTATGGCAACTTTCACAGATGGCGCAATTTTAATTTTGAGTTTCTACAATATTTACTATATTTTGATACAATTTATTCAATTCGTCAAATATATATAAAAATAGCAAAAGGAACTTTGTTCCAACCGGGTGCCCCAAAGGCAACACACGCGTTTTATTATTATACAAAACTAAATATAACTTATATAAAATCAGGTTTTACGTCATTATTTAGACCTAGCGTTCGAGTTCATTCTATCTAGTAAAGTAAAAGCTTTGATAGTAAAAGTCATCGTTTAACGAACTACCATACCTCAGCATCAATCACTGCTGTAATGAAAACTGATACTTATCTAGATAAAGTTCTAAACGGTTATAGGATCTTGATAAAAAACTATTGAATGAAGGATCACTTAACAACAATAAGATGCAGATAATTGTGATTAACGATAGAAAGAATTGGTTTGTCATGATACCAAGAAAGAAACAAAGAGACAAGAAGAGCATAAAATCGGTATGAAACATGCAAATCAGCATGATTCTGCCAAAACGGCCAACGAACCCTGTGACCTCACCACGCCTCATCACACCGGGTTCAATACACGCGAACCACAATACTCTAAACGAATCTCGTATTTGGATGTTGAAGGTGACGATGCCTTAGGCTTTAAACAGCTATTAACACCCTCCCTAATGATATAGCCATGAGAATTAGTAAAGTTATTTTAATATTGAAGGACGGTGTCGTAGCCCTTGTTAATTTATATACCAACTACTTAACTAACTTTAGTCTAGTCTTAAAAAAAAACCATTTTAAAGTACCTAAACACGTTAAACACTTGTAGACGCATAATGGCGCTTTAAAAATCTATCTGCTATTGTTAGAACAATAAGGCTCAGAGAGTAGTTAAAAATGTAATTGAGCCATTTCTATTTCAATATTTTTGTAGTATCAAGAATAATTTGCCATTTTTTCCTCGCTGTCATTCCTTTCCTTCATCAATCGATTACACAGCTCTTTGTATTCTTTTTATTCACTTAAAGCTGAAGTTGTCGTTACACTAACTGGTGAGGAAAGATGATCATGAAATGTGATTCATTTAGGAGAAAGCCGATACATAAGGATTCAAATATGAAAATAACGTTAGAAAAGTAAGTTTTAGAAGGTTTTTTCGGCAGACAAGATAAAGTGAATTTTGGTCTGTCAGAAGTTACGTCACCGGCTGATGAGGTTAGTTTATTTACACTTAACTATATTACGTGATATAATTACGATAAAATACTTGACATTGGCGGAATTCCTGCGCTGATTCTTGGCGCGGGATAGAGTCCATAATAAAATACTAATAACTAATATTACGTGACATATAACGCACTTACAAAACATGGGTATAATAGACGTCTGCCTACTGTTTTGCACAAAGTGGCGTATGCTTGGTTTGTGACGTTTTAGAAAATTACGGTAATAATGTAATCTTTTACATTCGGATATTTTAGCTATTTTCTCAAAATGGTGCAGAACAGTTTCGTATCTTTGGTTCGATTTATGCGATGAAAAGAAATCACAAATCCCATAGTTGGTTAGCCGGAAGACATGAACTCTTTTTCTATTGATTCGATTCATCGAATAAAACAAATTATGAATAGTCACAATCTGTCCGATCGTAGGTACTACGTGGAAACATGGGGATTCATGGTTTGACTTATTGAACCATGAGTCGATATTGATATTGAAAGTTTAACAAAACATTCTACGATATAAATAGAGTAGGTAATAATAATAATAACACGGCCGTCTGATCCCAAACTAGGCAGAGCCTGTACTATGGTAACCAGACTGCTGATAAACATACTTATATATTACTAAATACATACATATTACAGATAAATTACACCCAGACACAGAACAAATTATCGTGCTCATCACACAATTATTTGTCCTGGGTGGGAATCGAACCCACGACCTCTGGCTTAGCAGTCTGGACCACCAACACCAACCACTAGACCAAGACCAAATAAACCTTTTAAGTCTTGAGCTTATTTACATAAACTATCAAATTTTATATAAACTTATTTTGAGTCGGCGCCAAACAACAAATTGATTAGTTATCTAAATTTTATATGTACCTACGTAGAAATGGACATGGCTATACATACGTAGAGAATTAATCATTTTATTATTTGGCGCAGACTCAAAATAAGTTTATATAAAATTTGATAGTTTATGTAAATAAGCTCTAGACTTAAGAGGTTTATTTATTTATTGCTTTTTAGTTATTTCGTCGGTTTAATTTTTTGTTAAAAAGATTTTTATTTGATGATTTTTTTTCATCATCAGCTCAGCTACATGATATGATGATTTCTGAACGCAAATACCTGATAAAGTAATGAAAAGTAAACAGAAACACTATTCCTTCCTCCAATTTTCGAGGGTTTCTCTCAATTTTATCAGTATTCCATCATCAGATCCTGACTTCCTTGACATGGGACCACCCTTGAGGTATACCCTATCTAACAAAAAAGAATAATCAAAATCGGTTCATAAATAACGGAGAGAGGGCTGAACAAACATAAAAAAATATATAATATATATATTTATATACGGTCGAATTGAGAACCTCCTTTTTTTTCGTCGGTTAAAAATGACGTTCTCCTTGCATTTATTATTGTGTTGACAAGTAGCCTAGGAGTTTTATACAAGTTTATAAGGTTAGATAAATGTGTTAGCGACAGATATTGGCCTTTGATAGAGGTATGCATTTTTGGAGAGTGTGAAGAAATGTGGAATGAAACTGAGTTTATAAAAGCACACTATCACCCAAATATTATTTTACACTGTGGTGCAATTTTACTTGTACTGCACACAGTACAAGTAAAATTGCACACACAGCAACACAATAAAAGAGGCTTGATGTTTTTCAAATGCAAAAACGTCGCAAATATTGGAATTATAACGACCTTAAAGACTAAGACCATTTGTGTAATTGAAGTGTCTTCGGTATTTAGTTTCCAATAAAGAGTATCTAAATTACGTATCGAAATATGTCAGGAAGACGAGTACACACACCTTACTCACACAAGAGGTAACGGTATAAGCTAGTTATAGGTATTTCCGATAAATTGGGAGGTAAACAAACAACGAACACAAAACTCGAAGAAAGAAGTGGAAAACATCATAACGCGTCAGCAGTTTTAGTTTGCTCTCGGAACTTTGCGCTCGTCGGTAAACAATCGACTGTACAGAACTGTTTTCTCCAAAGAATTATTATATAGGTGACGCTTTTTCTTTGTTATTGTTGTAAGAAACAAGAGTAACGAAAAAATGTCTTGTAATCAGAGGCGGAAAGCTCGACATCTTCGTGTCCTACTGGTGATTTAATGATCTAAGGGTTGTTAATATCGAGGTTTGCCTTAGTAATACAAAACACGACAAGTCTCGTTACTAATTGATGTTTGCTATGTTTTCTGTTAGAAGGATCAGTTAGCGACTCAATTCTTATTTTTATCTATTCATTTACATTGCACAGTCTAGAAAAAGTTAGTTTTCAAGTCTTTTTGTGAGCCATTTTTAATGACGTAAACGAGATATGAGGAGGTATAATTATTGTCACACTTTTAAATTATTTTCTGGACTCTCGATTAAAACATTTAATTATTTGGACCTCACTTCAAATTAATTGCAAATCCCATTTTTACTGATGTGATAGTTTTGTAAAGGTCATGATAATTTCCATATTTTATACTACTCAAGTTACAAACACAACAACAATCTAAATGAATATAAAAAAGTCAATACATATCGCTCGTTTGCGAGAATATCGACATAATTCAAAATTCAGTCGAATTGAACTAAGTATGCCAAACGATCATAAATCTTTGATATTTTATAGTAACAAAAATGCAACGCCGATTTCGTGCTAACGTTCGTTATAAAGCGACAAGTTTATTATAATTATATTTAGAACAAAATACTCAAGCGGAAATCACAAAACATTGCCATTCTCTAAAATCAATAAATTTTAGTTATGTCGTTATTCTCGCAAACAAGCGTATATTGTTACTCACTATCGTTAATGTCACTATAATAATAATAATACATGCTCTATTGTACACCAAAAAAGGAAACAAATAATAAATATATACAAACAAATCAATGCTCAATACATACATACATACAAATAAATAAAATTGAAGTGTCTGTTTGTAATGTCAAAATAATGGGTTTTTTAAGCTCATACAATTATTTGCACGATGCCTATGCCTAAAAATTTTTATTTTTTATTTTTGTCTGTCTGTCTGTCTGTTTGTTCCTGCTAATCTCCAGAACGGGTGGACCGATTTCCACCGGACTTTCACTGGAAGATAGATGGTGTTATAAGGAGTAACTTAGGCTACTTTTATTTTGATAAAAAAAATAGGGTTTGCGCAAAATATATAAATATGTACCTACACGCGCGGGAACTGCTAGTTATACATAAATGCACAATTGGCACCATTATCGCAAGAAGCAATACCTTTCAGGCAACCTTTAATGTTTAAATTTCCTTCAATGCAACAAAATTTTCGCAACTTCTCAAACTGAATCAATCTATGCAATCACCGCTTCAAGTTTCCAAACATAGTTTATTAATGGCCCCAGTAGAACGATAGCATTATCGTTTGGTTTTCTGTTAAGCTGATCAGGGAGTTACAGGGCCCTTTTGTTTATCCCCCGGTAAATCGTAAAAGCTGACTGATGAAAGAGTTAACCAACTATTGCGCAGTAAAACGGTAATCCAAACACTGAAACTTTGCTATCAGTTCACCTTAACGATTTTAATGTAAAAGTTAAACAAAAAATCCTCTCAAGGGTAAACGTTTTTAAGAACTTAATATAACTTGATATCGGCACGCCGCCGCCCTCATAATTTGTACCGCTGCAAGCACGAAAAGATGGTTACATTGGAATCGAACGGACTGGAAAACACAATGGTGATTTTCACTTAGCCGTGTATACTTGGCGGTTCCATATTATTTTGCGCGCGCAAAAAACATTAGGTTACTGTCTAGGGCCGTTCACACGTCTTCTGCTTGCCGACCCTTCACGCGCGATTGGAAAAATTTTTTTGAAGTGATAACTTCTTTGGGCACGTTTGTGCACTTTTGCTATGGGTAAAAAGCACTGAACTCGTGACCGTCACGCTAATAATGATAATAACTCCACACATCTCACACACGGCAGTCTGATCCCAAACTAGGCAGAGCCTGTACTATGGTAACCAGACTGCTGATAGACCTACTTATATATTTCTAAATACATACATATTATAGATAAATTACACCCAGACACAGAACAAATTATCGTGCTCATCACACAATTATTTGTCCTGGGTGGGAATCGAACCTACGACCTCTGGCTTAGCAGTTAGGGTAACTAACCACTAGACTAACAGGCCAGTAATAATACATATATAGATACACTAGATGGCGCTAATCTAAACATTGAGTTCTGTCAGCTCCTTATTAATTAATGTCACCAACTCGCTAATGTGAAGTTTTAAGTTCGTCGTTTCGTTTAAGTTTTCACTTCTGTCGGCAGTCCCACGACTGCCTATTTTTTTATAATATATCAACACTACAAATAAATTAACTAAAGTTAATACTAACATTAGATACTAAAAAGCATATATACAACCAAACCAGAACAATAATATTTTTTGTTTCCATTTTTTTAAATAATAGCTGAAAAATTAGAAAATCAGATGTAAATTGTGACTGTTTATCATGGTTATATATTACATACTATGGTTTAGAAAACATTCATCCCTTCATATTGTAGTTGTTTCATGATTTAATCCCAAAAACAATTCATTCTTTGTTGACTGAAGGCCAAAATGTTCAATAATTTTGTAATTACTAATTATCTTTGATTAGTGTAGTTTTAAATCAGTAAGGAGGAAGAGAAAACGTTAAATGATCATTGTTAACTACTGCAAATGATCTTTAATACCACTGCAAAGGTGGGCAGAAAGGCAAAATAAACTGTAATACATGTATCCGAAGTTTAAACTACTTATCGTTTCAGGAGATACAAACTTTGCGGAACTTGCACTGTAATAAATGCACTTCTCGTAAGCAGGTACGACCGTAGGATGCATCTGGTGTATGACATTAAAATATGCAGGTAGGTGAGCACGAATTCCTCTCGACTCTCGAGATAAGTCGAGATTGCGAAATTGCTCGGCTATTCGTAGTCAGGACTACACTTGTCTCTATTGCTGCTTCTAAGTAAATGGTAGTTAAAGAATTAGTATCTGGGAGACCGAGCTTTGCTCGGTAGATTTTTGTCAAATAGTATTTTTTTTTTGTAAAATTGAATTTTTACAGGATATACAACTATGCAGTTGAACTTAAAATGCAAAACTGTACCTGTATACAAAATTTAATCAAAATCGTTAGAGCCGTTTCCTAGATTCACATTAAATGTATATACATATATACAAGAATTGCTCGTTTAAAGGTATTAGATTAGATAAATATCACGGACTTTTAGTACTACTATTAATAGGAATTTTCTAGACTTGTAACTAGAACTAGATTGATTTGGAGGCTGTCTTTGTGCCGCAGTGGACGTCCTATTACTGACAAAGAGTTTATCTGTTATAAAAAAAACCGGACACGTGCGAATCTGACTCGGGCACCGAGGGTTCCGTACAAACTTGTATATAGATAGTCCCTCGGGAATCGATTGTGGAACGTTTTTGTCCGATTTTTCCGCGTGAAAAACTTAACTTTGTCGTTCTAAAAATCGGTATGCGCCACAGTCAAATTACCAAGCGCAAAAATAAGTTTGTAATCGCAAAAAAAGGATGTGAAAGAAACGACTTTCGGATTTTTTTTCCTTTGTTTGTGGGTCATTGGGAAATACATTATAGGTTTCCATTTATCTGTGAAATGCTGCAATATATGGCTTAAATGGAGATCTTTTGATTGCGCTGACTTAGAAGCTTGATTTTTTAACAGCTTAAGGGACTGCAGACATAAATTTTTGATGTTAACTTGAACTTGATACCTTCACGCGTTCCTGAGAATAAAGTATTGACAGGCAACAAAGTGATTTATTACAATAATGCAGTGCAAATTATATTTATAGAAAAGGTCTGCATTTTCGGAAATAACAATTCCCAGTAGCATTTAAATCGTCCTCAAACAGTTTACAAAACAAACTAAAAACAGTTTTGAACTACAAGTTCGATTAAAACGGAACAAAAGTTCGTGAAATATTTTACAAAGAAAACAATTTGAAGGAAAACTGAGAAGAAATTCAAAGCATTCTGGAGACGTTTGGATCACAAACTTGAATCGATCCGTCGTCCCGTGAATAAATAACGTTTTCACATAATTTAACGGTAACATTTCGCAATTGTATTCGAGCTTTGGGTTCTATACAGCTATGGAAAAATCATGACAGTGTGTCCAGCGTACAGAATTTACCCTCGATTTTGGGTATTTAATAGGTTCCATACTTACCTAATCAGGCACGCATGAAACCAAAAAAATATTTGGTCTTACGTTCTATTACGTGCAGCGAGTTATTTGTCGTCTATTGGGTACTTTTCTAGACTTCGTAATAAGTTTAAAAAGCTTTATTTTTTCATAAGAACAGATATATAATGAGATAGGTTACAATCTATTCATACACATATTAATAATTTATTTTAGTAAGTACATATGTATACATGCTATTACACTCGGGTGACTCGAAAATGTGTTCCAGCTGCTTTCACGAATTTGAAACTTCATATAAGGTGATCTATTATAGAAATAAAGTAATAAACTTAATAGGAATAGGTAATAAAAAATTAACGACTCCGGCGAAAGCAACTCATGGTCACGCCAGACTGACCACATTAGAGTTTTATCGTGGTCAACAAATCATACCCAACTTCTATTACGTCTGTATGAATGAGATTTAAAAAAAAAAACATAAAACCTCTCGAATCGCGAGGGGAAATATATTCTGTAATTTAAGGACGGCAACATTGCGTCAAGCGACGTGGAGTAACACAAATTGCACCGGCTCGAGCTCAGCGCTGAAAAATGCTTTCCTTTTAACAAGTAGAAGGGGAATGGTGCAGGTTAAATGGTCATATTCAGTCAACTCTTGGTATAAATAGGCCTTCATAAGTTACGTTTTGGTTGCGGAATACATACTTACATATTTTGCGTTTTGTTGTTAGGTAAAAAAATAAACTAATAGGTTTATTCTTAGTTATAGACGCTTTAAAATATGAGAACTCCGCCATTGTAAGAGTCATGGAATTTAATGTAAGTATCTATAGAACTCCGACAAAGATCACTACACTATGAAAATATCATCCTCTCAAGTGCAAGAACCATTGAAAACATAAATTTTTATAGACATACATGCTTTATATATAAGGCCTTATTAGACTCAGACTCATAGCAAAATATCGATTTTCGAATGAGAAGAATACCTTCAGTCGTTTGTGAATTGCGAGGTAGGTAGGTAACTGGTCAGTGAAAAATGAGTATTCAATTCAGGTTATCTAAGCATAATGAAAAGGTACATTTGGGTCTACGTCTAATCTTAGAAGGCGACCCAAGTACCCCGTACTATTAATTCCTGTCCAAGCTAGGGATGCTTGAAATAAATCACTTTTTAGGTAAGGTCCGATTTAAGCCGCATTTTCATTGTGAATTTAACTTTAAGCGTGTTAGTCTGGTGTACAGAAACAAAGTATCTATATTCATCTACTTACACCTAGGTAAATACCTCACCTACCTAATAATCTAAAAAATACAAAAGACTATAAAAAAGTAGGTAAAGAGAGTCATATAATAATTTATCTTCTTTATATATATAATTCTTCTGTACGTGTTTATGTCAATGAACTTCTACTAAAATGCTGGACCGAACTTGATGAAAAGGTGTGTGATTGTGTGGGTCCCCGAATGGTTTAGACTCACAATTGTTGTTTTATTTTAAAGATTATAGTTTATTTGTGTTATTGTCGAAATAAATTATGACACCAAAAGGAAAATACTACGTTCGCGCAGCACAACGTCTGTCGGGTCCGCTAATATGTTGTAATTTCAATCACTAGACTCACTAATATGTGCTAAAGGTTTGACGGAATTGTAGAAACCAAAAAGCATCTATAATAGAAGGTTCTGGTGACAAATATTTTATGAATCTGGTGATAAAAACATATGGACTTAGGTTCATCGACTATTTCGAGAGAATAGGAATAGATTGAAGCGAGACATACATGGCGACGTACAGACGCCCGCCCCAAATTTCACTAGAAGGTTACCACTAAATTTCTGGAGTTTAGGAGGCCAAGGTTCACTATGGATCGCTCAACGAAGTAAACAAGCGAAACTAGAGTAATAATCTTGGAATAATTTCGGGAGTTTATCTCTTTTCAAGAGGTCTTTTGTGTTCTATTTGAACTTTAATTGATAAACGCTCTTATTATAATTAAATATAAAGGTCAATTTCAATAGAATTCAATTATGAAATTAAAAATATATTTAGCTATTTTGCAACCGTCAGATATGGATTTTTCTTTTTAGAATTTATATGCGACCACTTTACAAACAAAAAAGATATTTCATAATATACACACAAAATAATTGATAAATATAAAACACCCCCGACTTGAAAATTCTTTCAACGATTACAAAATGCCTTACATCATTTTGGAAAAGAGCTGATACTCTTCACTGCTGGACCGATATTAACCAAACATAGCTAAGAACCACCGCAAGGAAACTGGCTTTCAGATGAAAAAAACCGCATCGAAATCGGTTCATCCGTTTGAGAGCTACGATGCCATAGACAGACAGACAGACAGACAGACAGACACACACAGACACAGACATCGACGTCAAACTCCCCTCTTTTACGTAGGGGGTTAAAAATAGAAAAAAAAGACCTTTTTCTCTTTCAAAACGGTTAAAACTTCGACATTCAGGTTGTTATGATGGGGTTCAAACCCATGATACGTGTATACTACCCTGATTATTCTCACCTGACTGAAAAACCTAAAACTTTAGTTGACATCAGATGACTTAAAAGCTGAAAAAGAATTTTATATTACAAGAAAAATGTAGCATATCCATGGTTCCTAATTTTTCATACTACGAAAGTACAATGTTTTTTACCAATCTTTATCCAATTAGCATACACACAAGGCGTCATAAAGTAAAAACACTGAGCGTACTAATAAGCTTTTTAATGCAATTACACGAATCTACTGCGCACTCGACAGCGGGGGAATGAACTAACAAATAAAAATAAGGGGTTTCGCTGGGATTTTAAGAGTTCGCCGCTTGGATAGAAAGCGAGGAAGATCAGAGCATGTCTAAAAACGGTTACTACAACAGCTTTCATGCGTGAACATTGTAATAATTACTCCATTTAAAAGTGAAACGAATGTCGATATATATATGAGAGCAACGGAATGGGACCTTTGTATTGCGTTCAGTCACGGATGGCCGCGCCGCCCGGGGTGGATAATAGTAACCGTAACCAATATTGTAAAGGGCATGCACACGGAACGGTTAGAGATAGAAAAAAAAATGAGAGGGTATTTATAGTTTTTACTATAAACAGATCTTTCCATTATGGCCACTTTTGAACATGTCCTTTCATGTAGAGTTATATCACTTTGACGTTAGAACGTAGTTGTTCTTTCTTCTTCTTCCATAGCATTCCATATTTTGAGCTTGGTGTTTTATTGTATGGTGCTAAAGTTCTTTGAAGCAATATCACTACAATTACAACAAGTGCACAACTTCGCGTATAGCATAAATGGTCATTTAGACGCTTTAAACAACCTATTTGCCTCTGTGTAAGTTATTTCTAAGCGGATGATCAAGTACACCAAAAGGTCAAGTGCTTGTTAGTGACTATGAGACACGTGCGAGAGTGTGTTGCTGATTAAATCGTTCAGAATTTAAGGAAGTTGTAAGAACCAAGAAGGTAAAATATTGTAATATGTACAAAAAATATAGTAAAGCGTTACGTCGTATCAAAATTACATAATTCTATGTTATAGATGCCATCTTTAACAACAGCTATAGTCAGAGGTATCTAATTACATATATTGAAATTACAATATGTAGGTTATAACGGATACCTCTGTAAAAAGCGAATTTAGAACCTCCTTTTAATTTTCATCGGTTTTTTAAATAATTTTTTAAACATTTGTTTCCGTGTGAAAAAAGAAAATACGATAAAAAGTCAAAATCATAAACTTAGTATACTAGCAGGCCACACTAAAATAGTATTTCCCATGAAAGCCCTATTTCCGATTTCAATCGCGCGCCAAGAGATCCTTGTCGCATAATTTATCCTCATTTTATCTTTTTAATTGTCAATACCAGGCTAATAAGTACGTCTTTTTCAAGTTATTCATATGCAAATTGGTAGCTTAAGCATGGACATTTACTGACAGACAATAGATTGAAAGATATACGTTGAGTATTACTATGTATGTTTTCACTCACAAAGCTTGGCATTGAAAATAAAATTGCGTCGATGTCGCACTCATTTAAATATATGTAATGAATATATAAATTTAAATGGCACAGTACTGTGTGCATTTTAATGCAGGAAAGTTCCAATAAAAACATTAAATACAATAAAATGTCCGTCGTATTTTCATAAAAGAAATTTTTTAAGCTTTTTAGTCTTTCAATATGAATTTAACCAATAAAAAAGAAAGATGACATGTTCTGTTAGATCAATTTGTTTAGTATGACGTAGTAGTAGTCACAAAGACATAGATGTTGTCTGAAACCAGTGAATGCCCAGTGTAAAGTTCAATAGCTACGGCCCCTTTTTATGGGATTCTTGCCCTTTGTATTTCTTACATTTGAATGCACTTGAATAATCTTCTTACCAACCAAACGTTGGTATATCGATGGGGTTAAATATATGAATAGACGTTTTCTGCGTATGGTCCCAAATAAAGTAGTTTAGGTATTTGATCTAGATACTAGCAATCCACTTCATCAATAAGATTATTATAAACCAAAAACGAACTAGATTGAAGTCGAATTTGACCTGATGTTTCGACCATGTTGCACTGACCGTGGTCACAGGCTGACTGGCTCAGTAGTACCCTCTGTCGTCGAGTCCGTGAGGTAGACGGCTCTTCATCCACCCGCACATTTTCGATATTTTTAATATTTTTTTTTCGCCATGTACCTTCATACTAACAGTGTCCCTATTTTGTAAGCAAACAGATATGTCCTTATTTTGATGTTTACCCGACTACGTATAAGCTAGGTGACATGTTTGTATCACTGGATTCCACGCTGTAGATAATTTGAAACCATCTTCCTGATGTAAAGATGTTTTTAATTTCAATCGTTTCACGTACAACTCGCGAGTAAAAGTGACGTTTTGTGGAGAGGACTCGCGTACGGTGAAATTCAGCGATTGGTGCCCGCTTCGAGTGCATTTTCTGCAATCGCTAATTTGCTAATCTGTCGGTTCTTCACAGCAGCGATATGTTCTTTGACCCTTTCAGCAATAGTCCACTTTGTTTGGCCTATGTAGAAACTACCGCAGCTGCACTTTATTTTATAGACACCTTTAATTTGTAACGGTAAGACATTGTACGTTGTACCCATGATGTTTATATATGGAAGTTGACGAATACAATGGCCAAAGAAAAGATGCGCGAAAGCTGCGTGAAAAAGGGTATGGCTTGAAAGAGAGTAAGCAGTGAAATAAGGAAATATAGAGTAGAATGAAAGATAGGGGCACACTGTACTGACCCCAAATAAATTTGGGAAAAGGGCAAGACGATGATGATGACCTACATAGGTATCAGATATAATGTACATGACTAAGTACAAATACATTTAGGTATCAATCAGTGAATATGGGACTCTCATAAACTATTATATTGATTCTCTATTTCACTTCTTTACTAAAACTTTATTATTTTCTTTCTCGGCTATAATCAGACTGATATTAGGTTTATTTGTACGTATATGTTATATTTATATTGGATATGTGTAAGTATATGTATTAATATTATAGTTGTAGTATACATGTAGGTATACCGCTGTATTTAGTTACTTATGTATGTTCTATATTTTTATCTCAATATCCTCTTTTCACTCCGAAGGTTTGCTGGAAGAGAACTCAAGTGATTATTTTTGTGTACAATAAAGAATAATAGTAATAACTTTATTATTTTAATAAACCCTCATAACAAATTGAATTAGGCGTTACAGGGCGGTAATCTATTGTTAAGTAGTAATTGGGAAACGGTGGGTCTAACAAACCGAGGGTGAGTGGAGCGTTTCCTTTCTCAATTATTGAGCCCTCTGAAGTGAATTTATTATATTTCAGTATTTGTACTTTTCTATATTTGTTCTTTTAGGCCACTGAGTGCTTGTGCGTTATTCGTTTCTAGCTAAAAAGTTCGTTCAATCGCAAATCCTAAAAAGACCTTTTAAATCTAAAAGCAATGTAATGTTTTTATTTTTTACTCTAATAACATAAGATCATAGATTGGTGAAGTCGTTATAAAGCTACCTATAGACCAATTCGCACTAACTTACAAAGCTGTATTGAAAACTCTTCCCACCAATAAAATTATTCAAATTTCGAATACTAACTCTCAATAAACATTAACACTAAACCTAAACTCTAATAGTCAAAATACGTTTGAAGTGCGAGCAAAGTCAAGTCCGACCCGTCGAGTTTTGACGCACTTTGGGAATTCGGAACTCGGCACGTGTTTAAGTTCCATGGTTCATTAAAATTCAATATGAGGACGAGTAAGGCTATATCGACCGTCACTGGCGCCGTTTGGGCTGTGTGACGCGTAAACAACGTACGGGGGCCCCGGCTGCACACTGCCGCCCAACATGGGACTAATAAACAGTAAATATTCTGTCCCTATAGCAGCCGAGAGCTTAAACTATGAACGGTACGTTCGATTTTCAGTCGCGTGTGAATGAAAATATCCTTTTTGCCGTATTGTGTTTGTGTTGTGTAAGTAAGTCATGATCTAATCAGACAAAAATAAGCAAACCTTACAATTACTTATAAGTAAAAAATATTAATTAGGTAGCCCGAAAAGAAAGTGGTCTAAAATAAAACTATGATAAAATATTAAATGAGATAATAGATATTGTGAAAGCTGAATTTCTTTTACACAAATGTTTGATACTTATTTATTCAAAGGTTTAATACGAGTAAATATGCGTTTTTTATGTTTGAATATACAACTCTATAGCGTAGAATTATCTTCACTTTAGACAAAACCATACACAACACAGTATGATACTTCTTTTGTTCAACGTTTTATTGGGTTATAATTATAAGCCGGTTAAAATGTCCTAATCCCAATAATATTAAATTTGAAATAACTTAAATAGTGAAAATACTTTAAAATGTTAATGATCTTATCCACTTTACACTCAACAGTACTTTAGAATCAGGACTTTCAAGTCGTGACGCCGCTTTCTTTTCAACTTAATTAAACCTAAAATTATTTTTTCCATTACTTTCGATTCAATCGTAAAGATTTCAACTGTGTCGCGAATGCATTGTTATGAGGAAAGCGAAGTCTTAACGGTACCGATGCCATAAAAGTGATGGAACAATAACAAAAACAGAACTTGATAATATACGACGTCAATAAATGTTGACTGTTAATAAGGAATTCAGACTGGCACAGGCGGGGTTCTGTTGAACAGAAATTGATACAACATTTTTGACACTCGTATTTGTTAGTACTTGTTGTGTTGTTAAGCCTCGGAATATTTAAGAAAAAATAGACAGTTATCGTCCAGTGGTCGAAATTGAACCATAATCATTATTCAAAAAAGTTAATGGAGAAAAACATATTATATGGATTTGCACATTCGTGCATAGCAAACCACGTACGAAAAAGAAATTACTTTTTCTTGATATCACTAAAGCTCTTGAAGAACTACTAAACAAATAAATTATTTGACAAACAAAAGAGGTTGGTCTTACCGAGTTGTCTTTGCCTATTTGTATATAGATGAATATAAATTTTTAATATGTATTAGCTGAGCTCTAAAACTGCGAAGTTGTTATTGCAGGGAGAAATTCTGCCTCGCGTAGAAGAGACATGTGTTCGAGGTTACTTCTTGACAAAATAAGATTGTACATACTTTGTTTGGAGATACATGAGTATCATGGAGAGCAAAACCTTTCTTTAAAATGAATTAAAGGAGTTTTTGCCAACATTCTACTAAAAATCTAGAATAAATTTAATATTGACCATATTGATCGCGTGCATGATTGAAATTGATCAGTAGTTCTCGTGAAGACATTTACAGTGTACGCAACGTCACACCGGACACGCGCTTGCCATTTACCTGACGCTAAATGGTGGCCTATGTATATTTTTGGTACAACACCGCCGATGTTTTATTAGGTAATAAGGCGCCTGGCTAAGCTCTGAAAGACAACCGCGATTTTCCATCACTTTTAATACAGTGTTGGATTTCCGCTTTTGATAAAAGTCTCCGTAGCTTCATAGGCAAGGGAATAAGGCCTCACGTGGGTAAAACCACTGGTGTTAAGAGTATTTACAGGGATCGATAGGTACTTGGGGCATGACCTAGCTTACAACCACTGCTGTATAAAAAATCAACCCAGGGGCGATAATCTTTACCACAAAGGTGTCAACAGTTCCGTTCTGTTTCACTCAGACACATAGATAACTTATTTGAGCAATTTCTCACTGTTATACGTACAATTGTACGAGTCGAAATGCCTGCTGTGGTCGAATAAAGGGACACGTGCGGTCACGTGATTTCCACAATGGGTTGTCAGTGGCCGCACTGAACAATACTGTCGCGGCGAGAGCCCTCCTATGTCCATTACTAGGCGTCCATACTCGTCAGCTAGCGTTTAGACGTTAGATTAGTTTAAACTCAGGACAAAATATTACGTAGGTACTTAGTGTTTATTTGTACTGTTACTTTTTTAAATGAACAAAACGATGACATGATGGTTTTTATACAACAAATTTCACCTGCGCTATACTTTTTACGGCCTAAATCTTATTTTTGTATCCGTTTAGCCCGTTTCATAACGGAAACTAGGTCATATCTTTTGATTGCGTTGAATTAGAGGGTTAATTTTTTCAGCTTTAAGGGACCGGAGACTTATGTATTTGGTATTAATTTCAACTTGATGCGTCCACGGGTTTCTGAGAAACAAGGGTCATGACAGACAGACAGACGGAAAACAAAGTAATCCTGTAAGGGTTCCTTTTTTCCTTTTAGAAACGGAACCCTAAAAAGTGTATTTTGAACAAATTAAAATAAGTTTATTTATAAACGTATTTACTTCAACAAATTAAAGTAAGTTCGTCCTCTGACAATAATCGTCTTTCCAAGTTTAAAATAGCGGCCATTTTAACTGTAAGATTTCTAGAAAGTTATTAAATTCTTGTTAAGAAATTTACAGTCTACAATAAACTAACTACTTTCAAAATGATGTTAAATTATAAAGGTCGCTGTTTACATTACAGTAATATAATATAGAACATGAAGTAGGCTCTTCCAACGGAATTGTAAGCCTTATTTTTTTAGAAGTTTATTTTACATTTTCCTTTTAAACATTCTTTACATAGTAGCATCAGTTGGTTTTTTATTAATTAAGGGTGGGTGTTAAAATTACGTTGCGTCAGTTCGCTTAACGCCGCGTCGGAGTCGTAATTTTAAATTCAAATTCAATATCTTAATTTCATAAAATTGATCATCAATTATCCGAAATCGTCAATTAATAAAATAAAAAAATTAATAAAAATTATTATTAATAAAAATAAAAATAATAAAAAATATAGATCAACACACACATAGTCACCGCAACAATAGTTTGCTTTGTCAAATGTAAAATAATTAAAAAAAAAAAAGAATAACACAATATCATATCTGTCTGTTTCGATCTATAATTGCCCGTCACCAATGGTTCCAAATGCTCTGCTTACCCAATCAATATTACATCTATAATATATAAAAGTCTTTATTAGATATCCTCAGCAAACATTGAATTAAATAATAATGCAGTCGTGTGTTTTAAGAGTACACCAAATAATATGATAAAATAAATTGAGAGTGTCATTATAAGTACAACTTAGAGTTAAGTAATAATAAATAGATTGTGCGACAAAAATTTTCGATGTCCAATTAGGCTCACAATCATATTATATCTCTAATGTATTTTTTTCTTTTTTTCAAGACGATGTACGTCTATCCAAGAGAAACCTATTTACTGTAGGTACTCTTGAACGTTACAGAATTAAAATTATCTGGAAAAATAGACGAAGGCAGTTCATTCCAGACATTGGCGACTCGAACCAAAACTTTTTGGTTTGGTTTTCGACAATGAAAGGGTGGAACATCTGTCTGTTAAAACTATAAGGAAAATGACTTGATCATGCAAATTTTATGACTTAGTGTGTATGTATACCTATGTGCTTCTTGTATAATCTTAATAGAATCCACCTGTAAAATATAATACCTCTAACAGTAGCCCTATATAAAAAGATATATGTCAATACTAGAGAGGTACATTGTTTTAGATGGACACATGATAGGATACAATTGCGTCGATGTAGGTATCAAAAATATCCTATCTTAAAAATGTTACACCTCTATCAAAAAATTTTTACCTAGAGCATAGATTGCCATAGACACAAGCCATTTAGCCTTCTAAGAGGGACTTTTTGATACAATTTGAACATGGAACTCAAAGTTATATCTTTTTTTAAATACATTCCGATTTTAAATAACATAACGTAATAACAGTTTATTATATCATACCACCAGCTATTTTGATTTAATATTAATATAACCAATTCACCCAAAACATCATTATTATTTTAATGCGGTTTAACTCAAACTAGATTTAAAATTGTAAATATGACAGAACTATCAACAGTTGATAATTTAGATTTCAGACAAACAATTCGTTCACTAATGACACGCGGTTACCATAATGCGGAATAATAAATTATTGTACACCAAAACACTAGTATTGATTCTTAGAGTATTTCAAATACAGTAATAGGTATACATTTTGTATATATTATAATGTAATAAAGGTAAAAAGTTCGTTTGTTTCATTTAATAGCCTAATTCTTTCGAAAACAACAGGCTAAAACCGTTAGGAGCGGAGCACTGACCACATTCATTTTATAGCATTGTACGTTCTGAAGAAGAAGGTCACAACTACTTAATAACATAAATGGATATTAAATCCTGATGATTTTTAATAAGACTCAAATTATGATAATAAAACGGAAAGTGAATATACAGTCAATGTTTAATTAATATTGACTAGAAAAACCTAAGACTTCTATATATACTACATCTACTCACTGACTTCTATGTTATAGAACCTTCTCGCGATGGTAAAGAAAAGCGCCTTTTTCGTCAGGGGGAGGAATTACTGCTTCCGGCTAATGTTCCACCGAGGCGTCAAGGTGTACTTATTTGGGCTAACCCGTTTCTCCGTATCGCTTTGATTACAATGTGCATAATACAACATACCTAATATATGAAACAAAAGACGGTGGGAAGACTTCAACGAAAAAAAAACGATATATAAAATGACCACAAAGGTCACTAGAAACAAAATAACGTCAAATCCGTATTTTGTGACATATTAACATACCAATTATAATAAAAGAACCTTGAATACAAACAACATCCCACACAACCAGTTTCTTCCTTATCGAACAAAATAAAACAAAAGAAAACCACACAAGAATTTATATGTATTCAATATTCAACAAATAAAACAGAAACTTATTCAATGCTGTAAAGTGTACATTTCAATTGTATATTTTGTACAAAGGAAGCTTAAGAATCTATGACAATAACACAAGGAAAACTTGGTGGGTGTCTTATTTTCGCAAACCTTATAAAGGCTATAATATAAGAACGGTGACAAAGAAAAGTGCTTGTACAGTGGCAAATGAATACTGTCGATGTAAATGTTAAATGAAAATTTTGCCACTGTAGTGTTAAGTATGTTACCTGCGCCTGACATACATCAAATAACGGTAACTGAATATCTATTAATACGCATCATATTGATATTTATTTAACATATAACTACGTACAACGCAATAAGGAATGAAGGCGACAAGTCTTAAAAAAATAGGCAGTCATGAGACTGCCGACAGAAGTGAAAACTTAAACGAAACGACGAACTTAAAACGTCAGATTGGCAGGTTGGTGACATTAATTAATAATTAGATTAGCGCCCTCTAGTAGATCTATATATGTATTATTGGCGTAACGGTCAGGAGTTCAGTGCTTTTTCCCGACAGCAAATGTGCACAAACGTGCCTGAAGAAGTTTTCACTTCAAAAATCTTGTTTCAAGCTTAGTCCGTAGAGCTTAATAACAGTATGAGAATGTTACAAGATCGAGTACCTGAGTGTTGAGCTTTGTGTTTGTGTAAAAGAAAGATAACATTTATTTTTTCGTGTGGAAACCCATCCCTCACCGGAGCTAACGGTAAAGTGGTATGTAACCGACTAAAACAACACGGTGTTCCGTCACTCCGTCCAGTCTATTGCAAGGGACCCGGGTATACCCTAAGAAGGGAGAGGAACTTAGGGTAAGGGATACCGCAAGTCTCGGATGGGGAACGAGACTAAAACTGCAGTAGCTCGCAGAGGCTAGGGTCGCGTACCCGAAAGTCCTGTATTTCGTGTGTCTGGAGAGGCCACTAGGACAGGGATACCAGTTGGCCAGAGGTGTTGCAGAAATAAACATGGTACATTAACATTTTTTTTTGCAAATTTACGGCAAGGTTGGTATAGAGGAATAGCATGCAAAGGTTACAAACAGACAGAGAGACTGACAAAGTTACTCCATGTTCATTTGTTAGTTTAGCTATGTAAGTTATAGTGTATAAGTATTAAAGGAATATTACTAAATATTCAGTCATGTTACAGCGATATTCTCAAATAAGATAATATTTGGATAGGTGTTTTATAATACGCGTATTATTAAGGTAACGATTATTACACGTATGTCGCAATAACAATGTATTAAGCAGATAGATGGATGTTGTTAAACGATCTGGTTTAACAACATCTTTAGAAGAGTTCAATAATAGATATATTAATTAATTTTGATGGGGAAGTGTATACTGACGCGATTAAACAGTGCCGCCTAGAGAATTATCAAAAATTCCCTTCTTATTTGTCATTTTTAGAGTTCCGTACCTCGAAAGGAAAAAACGGAACCCTTATAGGATCACTTTGTTGTCCGTCCGTCCGAAGGTCTGTCTGTCTGTCACGACCCTTTTTCTCAGGAACGCGTGGAGGTATCAATCTGGAATTTATATCAAATACTCAGGTCTACTGTCCCTTGGAGCTGTGAAAAAAATCAAACTTCTAAGCCAACGCAATTAAACGATACAGCCGTTTATGCCGCAAATTTTCGACACTCGCAAGGGAAGCAAAACCTACAGGGTACTTCCCGTGAACTCAGAATCTTGAAATTTGGTACGAAGCAACTTCTTATAGCACAGATAAAGGAAAAACTGCGAAAACAGTACATTTTTAGTTACATCATATAATAAAAATATTTTTTATAATTTTAAACTTACTACCCCTTTTCTCATGAACACGTAGAGGTATTAAATTTAAATTTATATCAAATACTCAAGTCTATAATACCTTTAAGTTGTAACAAAATCAAACTTCTATGTCAACGCAATCAAAAGAAACAGCAATTTAAGCCGCATATTTTCAAACTCGCAACTACTCGCAAGGAAATCAAAACCTAAAGAGTACTTCCAGTCGACCTAGAATCTTGAAATTTGGTATGAAGCAATGTTTTATAGCACAGATAAAGGAAACATTGCGAAAGTCGTTAATTTGTTGTTATATCACATAAAAAAATTGTTTTTGTGATTACAAACTTATATTTTGCGGTTGGATTGTAAACTTTGTCGTACATCGCAACCGCAAAGTTAAGTTTGTCTTTCGAAAAAGACGGGTACAAGGTTTTGAGAATCGAAACCCGAGATGGACGTTCTATCTACATACAAGTTTACGGAACCCTCGGTGTGCGAGTCAGACTCGCATTTGTCCGGTTTTTAGAGTTCCGTACGGCCGAATAAAACACCCTTATAGGATCACTTGTACCTCTGTCCGTCTGTTACAGCCATTTTGCTACAAATCTATTGGACCGATTAAGTTAAAATTTGGTACACCTCAATTCCTTTGACGCAAACATAGACGTGCAAAGTAAATAAAAGCATTATAAATATTGAGATCACAATTGGGGGCTACATTAAAAAAAAAAAATTAAAACTACACTAGGCGCCGAAGAACGCTGAGCTGAGAGCAACTGGTTCAGTAGCAAGGAGGCCTGGAATGGTGGCGTGACACATCTTACGCGCTATTCGACTGTCTGACTTTCGGACAGGCAGGCGAAGTAGTGATAATTCACCTAGAGAACATACCTGGAACATAGGTACCGACTATAGGCTGACATGAACGTGGTGACATAAACCAAAAGTAGTTTTAGTCAGCTCGAGTCCGCTATAACCGCTTCGTCGGTGTCATCGTGCAATCGGTGAAGGGGTTTCCACAGGCTAAAAAAGGTTATATGCATTTTCAGAAACTATTAAATTAGTCTGAGTGAGTCTTATTACTTTAGACGAGCAACTCTTGTATGTATGTATTTATTTATGTATGTATTTATATTTCAGGTATCTCGGAAACGGCTATAACGATTTTGATGTATACAGATACAGTTTTGCATTTTAAGTTCAACTGCATAGTTTATTTAATGTAAAAACGAAATTTAATAAAATAATAATGTTTAAAAAAAACATGACGATTTTACAAAAAGCTACCAAGCGAAACTCGGTCTTCCAGGTAGTACCTACTAAATATTTTACAAACTAAATAACACTAATGATAAATTACGGTTTAATTTATACTTTTTTTTTTTGAAAGCAACATTGTAAAGCAATGCAAACAAAATCTGGGATTTAAATTTTGCACAATGAAATAAACCTTCTTCTTTATACTCGTATAGATATCTAGTATTCTTTTATCTTCAACACTATAGGGAAATCTGAAGAATATCAAATCTTTTGTGAAGCGTGAATCATCCATATTTAAATTTAAAAAAAATGTCGTAGTATCTATGAGAAATATATTTTATCAAAATATTCGGTACCTTACTGATTTAATAATAAAAGATATACCTATAAATATTTTTATGTGTTCAACTTTATTTGCTATTTACTTACCCGAACTACCTTATCCAGAAAAAGTACCTTGCATTGTATACTTAGTATTATAATAATATCAAAAGTATATTGTGACCACAAGGCACTGTATTCTGTTCCCGAGGTATGAATAAAGATGGGATTGATGGAGGTCGTAAAACCTCATCCCAAGCCAAGCTTGTATGTGATAACAATGTAGTGGCTTAGTGAGGCTTATAATATTATATGGATTTACGCCCACAAAACTGTCAAATAATTAACTTAATCGTGTAAAATTTATCACGCCTCTATGGAAACAAGAGTTTGGGCAGACCGCACGAATAGACCAGAATAAATTTAACCCAGTTCTTTATAAACCTTTATTTATAAACTAGTGAAGTTAGAGGGCTCGGAGTCCGGCAATTGCCGTAATCCGTATAAGCAATATCCTTTAGCCTTCCATTGCCTTTCCGCCTGGTCTACCTTTCCCTTTTAATATAGTCCTAAGTATCCCAACTTCCTAAGTGCCCGGTTATCGGCTTGCCCCCTATTTTGTGAGTGTTGGCAGTTGGCAAAATGTAGGTGTTAAATAAGCTTCTGCTCCACCCCTTCAGGGGTACAGGTGTGAGTGTATGCATGTACATATCTTACTAATATTATAAACGTGAAAGTTTGTGAGGGTGTATGGATGTATGTATGGATTTTTATTACTCTTTCACGCCAAAACTACTGAACCGATTGCGATGAAACTTGGTGTGTAGATAGCTGGAGACCTGGATTAAAATAAAGGCTTTTTTATCCCGATATTCCCACGGGATCGGGACTTACGCGGGTAAAACCGCGGGGCGCTGCTAGTGTATTTTAAACTAGTTTTATTTAATCAGTATGTTTATTGATACCCGAGTTTTCTTACTAGTTGTGCCTAACACCTCTCTCCTTCGAAATTTACGTGCGTATTAGACTTTTATACGTTTGTGCTCTATTGGTAAAGGACCTCAAATACGGCCCGGGAGTTTTCTATAAATATCTCAAAGGATCTTTTCTGCAAATCTTGTTAGACTCAAAAATAGCAACGCACATTTTTTAAATCCAAGTGGTGGTACTCAGTCCCGTTAAAATTCACTATTAATTTAAAAGTAATCTTGTATTGTAAATGTTATTAGCCTGTCTCCAAAAAAGCTTTTACAAGCTGTTTTTATGAATATTTTTGTAAATAAATATAAACAAAACAATCTCTCAGACATAAAATACATATAATTTAACTAGAAACATCTGAAGTTTCGCACGAATCCTATCTAAATATCAATTTACTATATCAACATTACGAACTAAATTGCAAAATCTTTGTAATAAACCTACGGATAAACATTGGAAGAAAGGGCATGCTGAAGCCAACTAATCTACTTAAAACTTATAGAGAAAAAAATCTTAGAATCTTATTATTAAGGCCATTACCTTGCTCAATGGCCTTGAAGATTTGGTCTCTGTACTAGTATTTGTTACTATGGCGCCGCCTACCGACAAACGACCATACTAAAAAAATAAGGGCTACATATCAAGCAATAACACAGATGTGTCGCAAGAGTTCTTATCGTTTTTGCCTATTTCATTCGCTCTCTGAGAGAATTAATTAACATTTTGTTCCTCTAGTTTTGTAGTCTTGTAGTCTCTCTAATTGAGCACGGGTGCTACTACATGACACCTTCTGAAGGTCTGATGATTACCAGGTAAGTGCTTATCGGTTCGCAGTAACGGAAATAGTTAGGATGACCTAGCTTTTAAAATTTATCTAATTGAGCACAGGTGCTACTGCATGATACATTCTGAAGGTCTTATGATGACCAGGTAAGTGCTTATCAGTTCTCAGTAACGGAAATTGTTGGGATAACCTAGCTTTCAACATTTACTTAATTGTGCAGGGGTGCTACTACATAATACATTCTGGTGGTCTGATGATAACTACGTAAGTACTTATCAAAAAAACATATTTTCTGCCAAAAGGAACTTTTAAAAATCGTTGCGGTAAAATCTCAACATTTTGTAGACTGTTTGTCTGACTGTGTTGTCGACACTGAGATAATATACCCACCTTCGGAGTCCACCAAGGTCTCCATGAGACTTTTCAAATGAGTCCAAACACGATGGTTCTACGTAGTAGAATCACTGAAATCCTATACCCACCTTCGGAGTCTACCATCAGGTAGGTGACATCATCAGTCATTTAGGTCTCTATCCTCCATCAAACGAAATTCTTAAGATAGCTAAGGCTGGATTTGACCAATGGTAGGAACCGAGATCAAATTGAACTAAACTGCGTTTTCACATTTTACTCAATGAATTTCATTGAATAAAACGTGAGTACCCAGTTTAGTTGAACAGATTGTCCCGGCCTCGTTTCACCTTACATTTATTCTTATATTTAGGCATAATCAAGCTTATTCTATGACAGGTTCCTAAAACAAAACGAAATTAGAAACTACTTTACATATATTTACAATCTTAATATCTATTCTTATTTTACGAAATATTTATATTTGTACTATTTGCAATATGATTTCATTCAAAAATCATACAACACGAGAACTTTTAGATTTAATTTGGAAAAAATAACGCGCGTATAACCCACCCGCCACAAGAGTCGTTGAGACACTGATTGACTGATGTATCGCGTTTGGACTATGCGTCACAGGCCTTTGCGGGGCTGCTCCAGCGGGGCACTGGTGAAGTTTCGGGTTATTAGTTATTATTTAAAATAAAGGTTATTGGAATAAAAAAACAATACAAATTGTGAATTACGTCATTACATATTCTTTGGTACAAAATTCATGTAGAACTATTTAGCCATTGCTGAGAAAAATTACAGTTTACGTTGAAAAAGGACCTGTTTACTGATATTTTTTAACAAAATTTGGGAAAGATTATTAAAATTTTAAACAATACAATATATTTGTGATGACCTTAATTATTATATTAAGTACACTATATATTTTTTATATGGAAAACGCACAAAGGGATTCATCTACAATCTTTTTTAAACATATGGTGTTTTTAGGATTTGAGCGAGGTAATCCCCTTAAAAAAATATATTTTCAAATTTAGAATAGAACACCGCTGTAATGCTAAAACGAAAACTCATTTCGAATTTGGCGCCATTTATCAACGTCTATGGTAGTAAAATAATTGCGTATAGTAGTATACGAGAAAGTAACTGACGATATTTGCAAGCAGACAAACATCGTCAAGTTAAGTCTACAGGAACCTCTGAAGTCTGAACTAATTATACTGACATTTATTTAAAAAATTTGGACTTATTCTAGAAGTAGTAGAGGTTTGTGTTGTTAAAATAAAATAAGGATAAAGTTTTGATGCAATGAAAGTGTATGTTGAATATTTAGGACACTTAAACCCAATTGTTTTCATTCTAATGTCCTATTTAAATAACTAAAGTAATATTACTGTGGAAAAAAAACAATAAATCATCGTAACAGGAATTCTAGATAGGGATAAAAATTAATTAGATACACACATACACATATATTGAAAAATAACTATTCCGTGGGAAACCGCGTCTACCACACTGAGTAGAGTAGAGAATCGAAATGCTTTCAGGAGTTGGGAACCCTAAGACTTAGTGTCTTAGGGTTCCCACCCCTCGTCACTAAACAACCAAGTGTAAACATGACTACAAAATTCTGTTTCAAAAATATACAAAATTCTATGAATAAAAAAAAATGACAATGCGAAAAAAAATTGTAAGCATTTGCTTTACAAAGCAAAATCCAACAATTGAGAATAGTCTGTTTCTAATAATACTTCACTTTCAAGGAGATATGACATCAAACCCAACAGTCTTCAGAGCGCCTTCGTGTGATTAAATTCCTCTTGCTCGAGTCATTTGATATTGCACGTTCTGAGAAAGGCTTTGCAGCGTCCCTTTTAAATTCGATCATATTAAAAGTGGATTTCGTATCAACCGGTTTAGCTTACACAAATAAACGGTAGAGCGTCAGAAAAACTGCTTTTGGGTTCCGTACAAAGAATAACTAAATAATGTATGACAAGTAGCTACAGCTGATCGAACAAAACTATTAGAAACTACCGATAATATTTTAAAAGAAAAAGTTACTAAAATGCAATTTCAATTTGAAAACCTTAGCTTAGTGAAGTTTCTGTGATTCACGCAACTTGAACATAGACATCAGAGTCAGCTTAATTTTTTTTACTTTGCAATTGAATAATTGTTGGTGTTTATACTCCGCTGCCTGCCCCTTCGGGGATACAGCGTGAGTATGTATATGAATGCAATTGCATATGTTTGGGAGTTCAGGTAAACTAGAAAAATGTCTTCTATCGTAAAAATGGTAGCGAGCTTTCCTTAACAAAACAGTTAAAAAGCTTCAACCAACATATTAAATACATAAATAAATCTCATAAAGCCTCCGCTTTTAAGGTACGGACCCCCAAAGATATTCCGTTCGAAAGGGTCGCGTTATTAATTTAATTGGAATGTCTGCTACGAACAATTGTGTATAACGGGCTTACTCGTGACGTATTAAATATGGTTGGTTTACCGTAATATTATCATAAATATTTTATCAATGAGTAGATCAAAAAGAGGATTTTACAGGAGGCATGGTACAGAGAGTCAGCCTGTGACCACGGCCAGTGCAACCTGGTCAAAACGCCATTCAATTCAGAGGTATGTAATAGCTATTTCGTGATCGTAATTCCCGTATAAATACATAATTATATCATGGAACGCGAAAGTTTAAAAGTTGGTACAACACGCTTTTGGTTTAATTGCAGCCGCTCGATGTGGAATGGATCTCGCACGGTCTTCCGTGGTATACAACAGAAGACCGTGCGCACTTTTAATAATGTAAAAGCAAATCTTAAAATTTTCTCTATTTTTAGACTTAGGTACTCTTTCGGGAAGATGCGAGTCCGCGAGATGGTAGTGGCAAAGAGACCTAAATATTCCTACGTTCTTTAGGATCGTTTCCCTTTTCTGTGAAAGTCAGGTGGTAGAACTGTTAATAATGAGCCAATGAATACACAAAAAGTTAAAATTACAGAATTTTGAGATTTACCCTTATATTATTAAAGTGTGGTTAACCAGCTATTACTTTTCATTATCGGGAATACGTCCGCAAGAGTTAGGTAAAGTAAATTTTGACGATTTTCACAACTTACTAGTGATACGAAATCTGCTGATTTCCACCAATGACTACTTATGTAATGCGTTTGAATGCCAGGGGTCGCGGCTTCGATTTCCACTCAGTGCAAATATTTCTATGCATGTGTATGTCTACTTGCACTGGTCTCGGTATTTCTGTGTATATCGTATTTACAAAAAAAAATAAAAGTGTAGTACATAGGTATAGTGGTATTTCATATAACGTATATAGCATGTCATACTTACTTATGTCTAATACTATCTAGAATCTATGGTACAAGCTAAGCTTAGTTTGGGTCTAGATAGTGGTGTGTATATATAATGTCATACAATATGATGTACCAGAATTTTACCTTCGAAGTGTACTACTATTACCATGACGGCTACAACGTGTTTCAGTTTTCACACGATAAAAAAAAAAAAAAAAAAAGAGGATGCCCATTGCACATTGAGTGGTAATGTATGATGAAATATTGTAATTTCCTTTATTGCCATTTGAATGATTGGTATACTATGATTTATTATTAATAACGAGCGTGATAATTGTATGTGTTGCCATTCGTTGACAACTGTCAATCATTCAACGAGTACCCTGACTGTGATACTAATAGGATTCCCAAATAATTTAAATTTATAATTAGCTTGAAACGATTTTCATCCTATTTCATTCATACACGTAATTAAGATCAATAATCGAGATGAACGTGTACAGCTCGGTGTGACTACCAAACAATAAGTTTCAATTATGGCAACATTACCATATGTTTCATAATCGTAATGAGTTGTACCAAATTGTCATAACACGCCGCTTATTGTTCGAAAAAATTGTTAGTATTTTTTAAGAATGCTGTAGTCACTTTTAGAATATTTAAACATACATAAGTACATAACATACAAACAATATTTTATTTTAGCTGACGCGCGATGACGTTTCCGTGAATACTCATTGGCTGTCTGCCTGAGTACACCATGTATCCATTATCGGCTTATGAATACATTAGAGCACGATAAATGCTCTTTTATAAATGATTTAGGGTTTCATACTTAAAAATAAAAACTCAAGGGTCAGCATGAGGTTCTTCAACTTTTTCTTTAATTAGATACTTCGAAGTTGGTCCCATTTAAATTTCAAATGAAAATTTCAATTGTTGTCAATGGGTGAACAATCATTCGTTCCCGAATCATTGAATGACTGTTCACCCATTGACTTTTCAACTGTGAACCGATTTTGTTCAAACTTGGCACACACATGCAGGTCTAATGACACTATAAAATGACAGAGACCTCATGTAGATCATTTGATGATGGGTGCGGAAGTCAGTCGAGGGAAGCCCTCAACGATTTACGGCAGCTATCTCGTGTTTCTTCTTATTAATTCATCTTAATGAGAACTTTAAATCTAACAAAAGATTGTTAAAAATGTGTTGTTTAAATATTTATAACACATAACAATGAATAATTAAAGTAGGAAATTATATTATTATACGTTAATTAAGTAAGTTAGGTAAGTAAGAATTTCAAATAAGTAACTTTTAATTATAATTACATTTTAGCCACATAAAAATAAAAACGTTTTAACATAACAATAAACCTACGAAAAAAGGAACTAAAAACTGAAAAATAACCTTGTTAACCTAACTAAACTCCTATACTAATGTAAATGTCTAAATAATTTTGAGTCGATATTGAGCGCTTTGTCGTTTTTTAGATAAAAACGCTATTCTAATGTATAGTAATAAACAATCCAGTGCAGAGCAGAATCCTTTGGAATAAAAGAGCAATACAAAACAGACGGGTACCCAATTACTGTGCCTTTCATATGACAAACGTTTAGTTTATTACTAATTTAACTAGTACCATTAAATGGGTGCGTACAATAAAATTGACTTAACATGTTAGTATTAGAGGTGCCGTGAGTATCCGGTTACCTGGTGCTATCTAGCCGGAGAGTTTTATCCGGCATTAAATATTGAAGTAATTAAATGTGTAAATCGGGACTCCAGTGGACTCCACCCGTGACCACGGTCGGTGCAATTCAATCGAAACCGGGTAACCAATAAAGGTATTGTGCCTTCTAATTGTTATCGTGGTTAAGTCCGGATTAACACTTCTAATATGTATATTCGCGAAAGTCTAAAAACAATTAATGTACAAATGTCTTCTTTTCTTCGATATAAATATTTTATATGACATTTTAAAGGATAACATACCAATATATCATATAGACTATTACATTTATAATTTTATTTGACTATTACTGTTTTGCATGCAGTTTTATAATAAATTGATTAAAATAGCATTTAACCTCTTAGTGTAATCCTTTATATTGAACGTTTGTTTCATATCAATTGCAAAAAAAATTAAATAAAAAAATGTACCGCAAGGAAAAAAAAAACTAATTATTCCTTGTTTTGTTTTAGATATAATAACATAAACATGTGTTGAACCAAACCAAAAACAAAAACAGACAATACTATTTCCTGACCAGTAAAAATGCACATAATATATTATTATGTAGATACAAATGTATTTTTGGCTGTATATACGGTTATCCGGAATATTTTCATCGGCTGGAATCTCTAGCTGATGTTGAGAAATCGGTTTATAGCGAGTACATTTAGCAAGGGAGCGTGTGACTGAATATTAAAACCCTTCTCAATGCGTTATATGGCAGACGTTTCGATTTACGTTATGTTAACTTTAGTAGCAATAAAACAATAATATTGTTTTACTTTATATGTCTTAGATTAGCTTGTTCTTGCTTCATTCAACATTATGGTGATCTTATATAATTAAGTGTGCTCATTCTCTTCCTTCTTAACTATGTTCTAAAATCTAAACTCAAAGCGTATATTGTGTTTATATTGTATGTATTTTTTTTTTAACTTTGACACTTGACTTTTTTGAAAATAACTATCGCATGGTTAAATTTTGGTCAAGCTTGATTTAAAAAATAAAATAAAAATACATTTTTTATGCGGATCGACTTGCTTCAATAAAAGACAACAATTAAAACAAAAAATTAAATTTTATAATTAATTTACTTGTATGTTTAGTGCTGACTCATAATTATTTAGGTATTTAGATTAGTGTAGGAGATTAGTTAGGCTAACACGTTTATTTTTCGCTTTTCAGTTCCTTTCTTCTTTCGTCGGTTTAATTTTTTGTTAAAAAGTTTTTATGCGGACGGCGAGTTTAAAGATATTTGATTTGTTAAGACTAAAATCTTGAAAACCTTCAATTTTCTATTGGAAATTTAAAAAATGGTAGGCCTATTCAGGTCTTAAAAATATATTAGACTATATCAGAATATATCTTAAGTAATACTGTTTAAATTAGTCAGGCAGTTTCTCAGAAAGGAAAACAAACACACCCTACGGGTAAAGTATTATTTAGAGAAGGATGTATTATTATGGTGAAAGTTTTAAAAGAAACTTTTCAAGATGGAAGAATAAACACATAGACAAATATGAAACTGATCTTCTAAGAGTTCCATCCGTCGTCGTCGTACACTGCTCAAATACTAAAACAAAAAAAAAAAAACAAAGTTCGAACATAAAACCCCCGTATCCAGTTAAAGCTGTAAGTCTAATGAGATGTTACACTCGACGGTAACTTTTATTAAGTAACAAACAAGAAGTTCTAGAATGTTCCGTAGCATATGGTGCAGGAGTGCGGCTATAGTTCGCCACGTCTACAACTTGGATCATAAGTAGAGGTTCGGAAAACATGGCAGACGCAATTTGTACATGTTATGAACATTGAATAAAACAATTAAAATACCTTAGGAGTTCCTTATTTAATAGTTTTGATGATAAAACATTTCAGTAAATATATTGTCGGAATTGAAATGACTTTTTTTAAGTGAATAGAATGCCCGAATTTGGCACGAATTATCATTCCTTTATCATAAAAAATGGTTTCTTAAAATATAAAATTGCAATTGTGTGACCTTGTTATAACTGGTACCCCTAAATTACTACCCTTTCCACACTAGCAGTCCCTGTTTTGTTATGTAGAAACCCCCACGGGTTGTCACCTCACAGGGGCCAAACGCGACGGTGGTATGTCGGACTTGGACCAACTGAAACCACAGAGTGTTCCGTCATTGGGTCTTATGACCTGATGGACCTGAGACCCAATCTAGAAAGAAAATTCTGTCAATACCGGCAGATTTGGCCACCTGTTGAGCAGGGCACATCATAGTGGGATCACTATGATGCGCCTGTCCCCTCTAATTTAGAGTGGCGCGCGCGAAACATGTCGCCCCATCATCGTCTCAGGTCTGCTAGGGCGACAGATAGCCCTGTCCGTCCTCCAGGCAAGTGCTCAAGGAGGATGCAGATCGCTTTGCAGTCTCCGGCGCCAGGTGCGTCTTCTGCGGGACGGTACTAGTTCTCTCCCGAGCCGTTCCCTTTCCGCCGCTTCTTTTGGCAAGCACCAATACCTCTCAGAACGAGGCGCGCCTACGCACTTTCGCTCTGGACCATACACATAATCATGGTCTCCAGTGAGAGGCTACCCACATCAATAGCCGCCGCGAGGTCGGCACACAGTGCACTCCACCAAAGTGTGGAGTGCGGTATCCTCGCAGCAGCCCCCGCGCACTAACACCCTCTGTCATTCACCCAAGTGCCATATAATGCTAGACGCAGTATATCAGCTATGTTATGTGAAACATCAATCAAACTTAATTAATTGACGCTTTTAAATAAACATTATCTTTATTGGTATGTGATTCTCTACCGTCAAATTTTAAATTGCAATAAAAACCATTCAACTGGTGCAGTTTTATATTGTTTATAGTTAAAAAGAAAAACTATGCCCACCTTTAAAACAAGAATTCATCAAGCAAGAATTAATTTTATAATGCGCTTGGAGTTTGTCACATCAAGAACTTTCACTAGGAAGCAATTTAAAATGTTAAATATAAATCCTTTTAATTTTCCTGCTTCATTACTGAAAGGCATAATATATAGATAGATAGGCGAGACGCGCTTTTCTTTAGCTATTATTTAGTATTTACAGTTTAAACTAAACTGAGAAACTTACTCATTTGATAGCGGACTGCACCACACCGCTGTACAAAACAGGTAGTAAGTACAAAGAGACGGTATTGTCATTAAATATCACGAGGTGGGAATGAGTGTCTTTAAAAAGTATTAGAAAATAAGTATATATTTTGTAATTGTGTATTATTGTTACATAACTGTATTTTTATTTTCTAACTATTATTTACTATTACATAAAATAGTTTTTTCAGTATCACTATTGTTTGTTTTTTTTTGTTTTGTGGTGTAGAGAATGTGCAAAGAATCCACCTTTTCTTGTTATATTATTGTTAAGGATTTAATATGTATAATTAAATTTTTATACTTGCTACTTTTTCACTCACCTTTTTAAATAAAAGCGACTCCATCGCTTTATACGCAGACTAGTATCGCTGTTTCATTCAGCAACATGGTTGCAGGACGGGAGAGACCACCTGATCGACTAACACAATGTCGTCTGCAAACAGCATGCACCAAGGTGCTTCCTATATTTCCGATGTCAGAGCATCCATTGTTAACAGGAAGAGTTATGAACTAAGCGCCGATCCCTAGCTACTAACCTACACAGAAATTGAATTGTTTCGGTGATTCCAGCGACCGACTTTACATGAGTACTAGACTGTATAACACGAATCAATTCCACATACTTAGCAGGCATTGTTTCTTCTTTTAAAGCCGTTAACAAAACCCCTCGGGGTCTATCATACGTCTTTTCTAGATCAAAAAACTGTACTCATATTTATTATTTATCATATTATTTATCTCATACTATCAAGAGAATCAATTTTCGCATTGCCATTGCTTGATATATTGCTTATTACTTACTGTGATATGTAGCCACTTTAATAATATAGAATCACTTTGGTTACCTGTACTATTGCTGACTTTAATGAAAAACGTATAATCGAATTTTATTAAATATTTCGTGCCTGTGTTGTTTTAACTTCGTTAATTAATGTCAAAATAACAACCTCAGGGTGCCAAATAGGCGAGGACACCAGAAAGCGATAATATTGGAGTCGAACCTACTGAGAAAGATCACACGGTGTCCTTATAGACCTTTTGGCGAGAGTGAACCAGAAACTGCAAACCTGCTTCCCGGTGGGTATTTTATACATAGGTTTACTTCCTCGCTGATGCATAAAGCCAGTTCCTTTCCGCTAGATTAACACCCGGTGTTACGATTTGGGTCAAACTAAAGTCTCTGCCAGACCATATGTACCAATCTGTAAACTAGAATCAACAAACCCGACCTACCCCTCGTCTCCTCTCATCTGTACCCTCTGCCAATCAGAGGTAAAACATTAACTGGAAGCAGCAAGGTCTCCCCAGAAGATGAGATAATAGGCGCTGTTGCTTCCGTTGTATAAGCTATACAGCGAGAAGGTTTCCGAGCCAAGTACCACAGATAGGAATTGGTATTCCCCAGCATCAACATTGTAAGTATTCGATCTCAGCACAACTTAAAACTTCCAAGCTGGATCTCATAATATTCTCTGTCAAATAAAGTACCTGGATAATATACTCCCACATTATCCAACTCAGTTGAACGACGCGAAGTTGCGCTCCAGCTCCTTCCCAAGGTACATTAACTAAGAACTTTTCATGTATTTAAAAAGAAATTCTCAACTTTACGTAAAAATTCCCGAATAACTTAGGAAACTCCCCCGAGAAAACCGAACTAACAAAACAAAATACCGGTCTTTAAATAAAATACCGATTTGGCCCGCCAACTCTAAGTAGCTATTAGGAAAGATCAACTGACCGTAATTCTATTCGGTTAAAAGTAGGATTAAATGGAAACAGACACAACGAAATTAAGAAATGTGTCCCTGCGGTATTAGATATATTGTTAAAGGATAAATAAAAAGGATTCAATTTGAATCAAATTACAGACATTCTTCTTAATTAGGTAGTCTTTTCTTATGAACAACAATAACGACCAACTCTCATTTTCATAAACATTACTATGAGATCTCTCAGTGTCGTCGAACGCATAGGATTAGTGACTGCTATTAATAATTGTTTATGAATATTACTTATTGAACCTATGAGTTGGTGGTCGGTAAGAATGTGAAAGTAGCCTTTGTGAATAGGAAGGCTGTTTGTAGAAGAGATTTTACTATATTCAGACGGTTATTGTATGCGAATAAACGCGATATATTAATTGTCAAGGGTGGTTTCAACGTTGGAGTGAGGGTTGGGCTAATCACTTTTTTTAGACTTATTGATATTTTTTTTATCCTCGTTCTGTTTTTTAGATAATTTGAAGACATTTTCGAAGAAACACATCGAAATTCGCCCATCTGTTTTATAACTACGATGGCGAAAGCCAAAAGAAACTTCAGTGTAATTCCGATTCCTTTTGCGGTAGGATTAAAAAATATTTTTCTCAAGTGACTTTATTATACATAAACCCGTGAATTATAAGCCCAATCAAGTCTTTCTTATCAACCTTATCGCCCCCTATTGTCCGTGAGATTTATGAAGGGTAAACAAAATTTAACCCCGTTAATGGGGGAAGAGAGCTTTATATATTATATTTACCAATTAACAAAAACACTCATTACCATTCCAATTAAAAATGTAATTCCGTTTCATAGAAAATTTGTTGCATACAAAACAGATACACACAGCTGGCTATTCTTATAAAGGAAACCTACGTGTATTCGTAAATGGTTTGAGTACAAGCCGAGTCAAGCATGAAGATATATATACATAAGTAATATACTCATTCTACATAGAAGCAGGCGTTTATGACATCGTCCAGCGCCGCATAATTTTCGCATCTTGTGCCCCAGTACCTAGTTAAGGTCAGGCAAGTTGCGCATACTGTACGGAGCTAGACGACCGGTCTGCGGACAACTGCTTCTCCAAAACGAGACAATACAGTGTGGCCAACATCACAAATGCAAATGAACTGGCAGAAAGTTTTCATACAACTGTTTTTATGCTTGCATGTATTATGTGTGTGTGCTTGCTTAAAATGTGTTAGAATTAGTGTTAATATAATTAAATTTATTAATGATGAATATACAGTCTTTGTAGCAAAAAGACTGGTCGTAGGTAATAATGTATTTATATATGTATGTGGAGAACATAAGTGAGAAAATTAATTATTTAATTAGTGTTGTTTTCATTGTTGTTTTGTTCACGACAATCAATTTCCATTTATAGGTTGCGATGATGCCTGCGTTTGCTAGGAAACGAAATACTTTGATATGTAATAATCTTTATTCTACTAATACGTTAAAAAAGCATAAGGAGTTTCTGTATCTTATTTTACTGTATTCTTTAAATATATTCATCATGAAGTGAGTGCATTATAAGCCTCATAAATCAATTACATATTGGATTAAGTTTGAGGTTTGCCAAAAAATCTGCGCTGACGTGCTTACAGTAAATGCTACAGCAATATACGAACAATTTCTCTTTGTTTTTAAACAGTTGAAGCGTGATACTGCTGAGTTATTATTATTCCTTTTGTTTTTTTTTTTATGTGACACGCGGTTTTAAAAGAATAAGCTTTATGTTTTTTCTACTATGTCAAAGGTCGCGTGTAAAACTCTTTGCATGCACGAATATGTCTTTTTGAATTAGGTTGATTCTATGTATTAACACATAAAAATATCTATCTTTTTATATAGAACCTGTTTATCTAGAAATTGTACCTGTGGTTCCTTTGGATCTAGACAGCCCACTGTAATTTCTTCGAATATTCTTATTATTTAGAAAAATGCATAAAAAAGACTCTAAACATGGTAATACAATATTTAATGACGAATGATTCACAAAATGGCCATTCTCGTGTAATCTGTTACATTACGTTTTACTAGCAGTTCTCGCGCGGCTTCGCTCGCGTGTACACATTATTTTGCGCAGAACCCTAATTCTTTTTCCTAAGTTACTCCTTATAACACCAGCTATCTGCCACTGAAAGTCCAGTGGAAATTAGCCGGAACAAAAAGACAGGCAGGTAGACAAAAATTTAAAAAAATTATTTGTATAGTATGTATATAATTCAAAACATTAAGAGATTGCCTTGTGCGATAAGGCCGCCAATTCTACCAAATCCCTTACAGTTTTAAGGGCCTTTATTTTAATTATATACATACGTAAGTACCTATATATATTTATTTTAAATCATATAAAGTAAGTACTCGTGAAGTGTTTAGCAATAATCTTAATGGCTGAGCGGTTAAGGTTTAATCAAATCAGAACCCTCTGTGAACTCGTTAGTAACTTTCACTTTTGAATGAGATTGGTTTTACCAAATGTATATAGTACTAATAAATATATAGCTGTTGCCCGTGGCTTCGCTCGCAACAATGTACTTATCTTTTAGAGCTCTTGGAAACAGTATTTTTTCTTGATGATAGGTACCCTATATTTTTTCTGTAATGTCGTGATAATTAATCCGTTGGGTATTTTAGGCGTGAAAGCGTAACAAACAAACTCACAATTGCCTTTATAATGTTAGCATTTTGTAAGTCTTCTAATTATATGCGGTGTGTTTCTATACGGTTTCATTGATCCAGTTTGGGTGTCAAAAGGTCAGGATGGCATGGCACTTGTACGTGTTGTGGTCACTTGTTCGAAGAGGTCGGCGAGAGCTCTCAGTATGTGCTGAAGACAATAAGCTCTCAAGGGTGTTGTTCCTGTCGACCAAGCATTTCACGGCCTATCGCGACCTTATTTCGATAAACAACTTGAAAAGTTGGATAGCGGTTTTGGTCTTAAAAAATTAAAGTTTCCCCAGTCAGCAAAAAAAGAAGTAGATAGGAAGTGACAGCGTACCAGTGATATACCGCAGGTATTGCTTTCGACCTCGTTCTCGACCTCGTTGCCTCATGTAGAATCACCCCAAATACTTTCAAATCCCTTAAACCCCACTAACGTGTGTGTGATGTGAATGAATAACTATTTTAGCAAAATTTTAGGGAATCCAATAACCCTAGAAAGAGTTTCCTAAAATAACGTATTAATAAAATGTACCTTCATCTATTAAATCCTCTTAAAACTTGACTGACCTGTTGGTCTAGTGGTTAGTGACCCTGACCGCTATGCTTATAGGTCGTGGGTTCGATTCCCACCTGAGTCTGGGTGTTCTTTGTGTCCGTTGTTTCTGTTTGTAAAGTCCCCCGCGACACAGGAGTAATTCCTAATGCGGGAGTTGTCTTTTAAAAAACAAAAAAAAACACGCTTTAACATTTTCTCCGTAAAATACTAATTCACACTTATTTCTCCCTAAACTTAGATAGTGATAGATAACGCCTAAGTTGGTAACACTAGCTGGTAATTAAGTTTGTTAGAGTAATTTGGATAGACATATAGTCTGCCGCGTGCGAATGATATCTTATTTAAATTTACATGTATACATGAGATATCATTCACTAATTTAATAATGTTTTCTTTTAAGTAACACAGGTTGATTCGTGCAATTCCATTTGCGCCTGCAATGATATTATGAAAACAGGACACTTGACGTGGTTGCATGTTGAAAGTTCATTAACACTGTCATTCATATCATTTCAAATACCGTTCGTAAACCCACACAAGACAAATTAGTTCAGTCTGGATTACCAACAATCAACTAGTAACCATTTATGTTAATTTCATATATACATAAATACATCCACTCCCTCCCCGGTAGGCACAGGCGTTGTTAAATTAAAAAATACCCATATTTTGCCAACTATACTTAATGTGATCCTACTCACGTAATATTTATATATCATATATTTATATATCACGTAAAATTATTATGTGAGTGGGACAGGGAAGGAAATAGATATTGCTTATACGGATTGTTGTCGCCACTTCAAAAACTCTTATTTATTTTATTAAAAATAGGGACGAACTATAATAGGTGATAACATAGTTCACTATTTAATAAGAATAAGTTAATAGACATTATTTTGACTGGTTATACCGGTAACGTAATGGTATTGGTCGATTGATAAATATTAATGAATAGTGGGGTTATAAAAAGGGTAGGAACAAGTTCAGAAGGTTGACTTGAGTACGAATAGAGGTACGAACAACTTGGCAGTTACTGTTAGTTAGTGGTTTTCATAGTTTATATAAGTGGTTGTGAGACTATTTCTTACAGAATGGATTGTGGAGGATAGCTCGAGAAGATCAGAATCGCATATCGGTAATTTGGTACTGGCAATTGCCGCAAAGTCAGAGCCCTTTGCTTACTAAATTTAATCTCCATTATAATTACAGAGAATAAGTAAATGCATAGCAATTACTGAATTCAGAATTTCTATTCTAATTCTAAACATGAACGAGACAGTGCAAATGAGCCAAATTAATTGTTAATTAATCCTTTGGCGCATTAGTAGCAGGGGTGGAGGGTGAGGCTTGCGGTTGGAATGGTCAATCCCCTTGATCACGTGAACGCGGTCATCAGTCATGGCGTACCTGACTGGCGAGAGATGCGCCTGTGGTACCTTCGAAGAGAGTGCAGCGGAATTGGAATTTGGATGATAGATTTATAGAACAATTCTATATCTTTTACATTGTGGGAGAGCCATGCTTCGGCACGTATGGGCCGGCTCGACCGGAGTGATACCACGGCCTCACAGAAAACAGGTAGTTAAGTAATGATTGCATTACTTTTCGCCGCGTGAGTGAGGTTACCGGAGGCCCTAACCCTTCCCTCTCCCCATCTTCCCGCTCTTCCCCCTTTCGCTACTCTCACCTTAAAGGCTGGCAACGCACTTGTGACTCTTGAGTTACAAGTGCCCATGGGCGGCGGCAGTCATTTGCCATCAGGTGACCCGTCTGCTCGTTTGCCCCTATACCATAAAAAAAAAATTATAAATGATTTAGGTTATGAGACAAATTACGTTATTTTCGCATAACTGCGTGAGGGTTTCTGTTAGTTGGGCTCAAATAACGTAATTTTTATCTTGTGAAATTAAAAAAGGACAAGTGCGAGTCTGGCTCGCGAACCAAGGGTGGCGTGTAAACGTATATAGAGAACGTCCAATCGTGGGAATCGAATCTCGAAAATTTTTTCTCCGTTTTTTTTTCGAGTATGTTTCAAAGATAAACATAACTTTGTCGTTCTAAAAATACTCCCCTGTTCTAAAACGATTTGGTTACAGTAAATTTTCCAACCGCAAAAAACAAGTTTCTAATCGAAAAAAATTTTTTTTACGTTATATAACAACCAATTAACGGCTTTCTGATTTTTCCTTTACTTATGCTATGTGTATTATATTTGTGTGTATTTCATTATTCTACCTATAAGTCTTGACTTAGCTGCGATATGTTAAAATTTGTTGAAATATAAGACTTAAATGGCCATATCTTTTTATTGCAATGACTTAGAAGCTTGATTTTTTACAGCTTCGATGTTTATATGACCTTGATACCTCACCTCAAGGCGATCCTGAGAAAAAAGGGATTGACAGACAGACAGACGGACAACGCAGTGATCCCATAAGGAACCCTTTTTCCTTCTGAGGCACGGAACCCTAAAAAAACATAACATTTATTAGCCTCATTCAAAATGGCAGTTTTGTCAATTTAAAATTTTGGAAATAAACAACGGTCGGCACCTCACCTTAAGTCTGCTGTTTCGTTATTCCAAAACTGTTATGATATTTACCTGAAAAGAAAATAGCACAATTAAAAAAAGAATTTTTGAATAATTTATAATTTTAAATGTATTATTATATGTATAATATTTTACATATAAGTACGTAAATCGATTATTTCATCGTTATACATTTATTTATCCGTTTGATACGATAGAACTACGGCTTTCCAACTAAACATTGTTTGTAAATTAATATATTCTGTAAGGCTGCACAACATCACGATAAGAAACATATTTGAAACAAATATTAATTTCAATAAGAACAAAAAATCTGGCTTAGTAATTGATATCACAATAGATTGAGTTGCTAAGTACAAGGGCAAAATTGAAAGTGGAAGAAACTGTGCTTACAACTTAATATAAAATAATTAACGCTGATCGTCGGTTACAAGGTATTATTTGATATTCAAAATTTTGTCAACAAAATTGTATAAAAAATGTTATGTCATTCGATCAGTCCGTTACATAACATTAAAACGAGTAAAACTAACAAATATTCGACTTGTGTATTTGTTGCCTACTATTAAAATTAAATACTTATCAGGTCTTAAAAATATATTTTTAAATATATTTCATTTAAATTTTATCTTTTGAATTAGCTTTGTCCAGTACATAAGCCCATATGACTAGGGTTTTCTCTAATATAAAAAGTATTACCTTGGCAATCCAGGTCTCGTAAAGTCTGTAATATAGTACCTATGTATATTATAAAAACAAGCCTCCAAGGGAAACTTCTTCATTGTTAGTACCGCATTTATGTACACAACACTTAAATATTCCAACAGAACGGCTCGCAAATTTATTTAACTAAAGAACATTTAAGTGCTGATGAACTCTTCTACTGCATAGTACTAAATTAAACCTTTCAAAAAGTTTTAATACTCTCGCCAAGAACTCGCCAAAAAAAAAGATAAAACTCGTAAAAATGTGGCTGATAATTAAACTTTTGGCTTGATAAAATAAAAAAAGAACCATAAAATATGATAAGAAAATATATAAAAGGGGGAAGTCACCGGTTAATCGCCGGCCGCTTGTGAGTTGTTGCCGACGCCGCTGATTAATTGAGGCAAGTTCGCCGTTGTCCGTAAGGACGTCGACCCAACGCAGATAACTGCGGAGAACCTTGCTCCTAACTAGACATGCGGGGACACTTCTAAGACATGTGACAGACGGGGAATATTGACTAAATTGCTTTATATCGAAATAATGTCTTTGAAGTTAAGCGGTGTTATTAGTATAGGGAGCTGAAGGGATTCTTGTAGAGATAAGTCTTATAACCATAATACAATATAATGTCTTTATGGACAGCTACATTTGTTTCGACGTAGAGTATAATAATGTAAATGTATACTTACAGTTTACAACGCAGCTTTATAATCTCTTTGGCATGAATCATATATTACATACATTAAATTAAGTTGCCACATCAGATTATTATTACTTGCCATATTCAAATTACTATTGTTTGAAAAAAACGGCAATAGATAGGACGGAGCTATATCTCTATGCTCACGGGAGTGGGCGGGCAAGTTCTCGAGCCTAAAGCACTACAGTGCACTTTTCTATGTAGTCCTTTTCCGTGCCATCATTGGACATATACCCCTTCACACGTATTTACCCAAACCATTTCGAGCCATTTTCAAAAACCTATTGAAATAATATTGTATACGCCATAAGGACATTCTTCCTACACAATGTCACAAAACTTGAACTATAATAGTTCACGAGAAATTAACATCTGAAAATAACAAATTTTTGGGGGGTGACTCGATTTCTCCACTGCACCAAATTTCATGTTTCTAGGTGGCCCTAGTCACCCGAAATCGGTCTATTCAAGCTGCCGACAGAATTTATAAATATAAATATTTTACATTAAAGAATTAGCTTTAAATATAAAAATGTTGTGTCACGTTATTTGTCGGCGATAAACTCCTTAAGTAAGGAACCGATTTTCAAGAAATTTTGCACATTGTGTGCAGTTTAGTCCAACTTAAGAGGTAGTTATTATAGATTTAAGTTTACTTTTTACTATTAGCAAATGTACGTTTTTATTTCTCGCTTTTGAGTGAGTCTGTTTGTAATTTATCCAAGTTGCAATTACAAGCCTAATGTCAATTGCTCATCACCTTTTCAAAATATTGCTTTGCTCGATGCATGGACGTTAATTGTTGAGGAGTTCTCCTGGACTTCATACGCATTGTGACGAGCATGAACTAATTGACAACCACATTAAAGTAATTGAATCGCAACCCGTGAAATACTAATACATTATAATATTGAGTAGTTCCGGTGGTCATCTGAGGTTTTCATTATCAGTACCACTTCACCAAATGGAGAGCAAAAGCAGGAGTTACTATAAAAAAATACCAAAATCGCTAGGTTTGCTTATAATATTTGAATACTTTCGTCGATTTCTCCAGGATCGCATCATCAGATCCTGACCTGATGAAAAGGGGACCAACTATGAAGTTATACCCTTTCAAACAAAAAATAATTTTCCAAAAAGGTCCCGACGAACGCAGAACCTCTTTTTTTGACGTCGGTTAAACATTTAAATAAGAAATAAAAATACAGTGTATGTCTACATCGCCGACTCATATATTGGTAGCACGTAAGTTTCAATATTGAAGCTCATTCCAAAGAAAATGAACGAGTTTATTACAGTAAACATGAGCCATAAAGCCAGATCACTAAAGTAATAAAACGCCCACCCCTCCACGTCTGGAAAAATAAAGCCCAGCCAATTCTGTACCCCATAGGGTGACCCTTTCCCATCGGTGCCCATATAGGAGAAATAGGAAGCCAGGGATGAAGTATTGCCACGTTTGTATCTTAAACAACAATAAAATCGACATCAAAAATAGCGGAGAGCAGCAACAAATTACAAGCGGACCAAATACATGTTTCCTCTGCAAGATATATGAGGCTCTGCAAAGGGAGCCCAAAGGAACTCAATAAATATTCCCTAATAACTTGATTACTGCAGTCTTTGATGGGAAAAAATCGAGTCCTTGGAAACAGGTGCTATCTTATATTAGAAGGAACAAACATAGTCGAACATCATTAACAGCTTGTTTTATTTTATTTGGCTTTTCAATAACGTAATTGGTTACGTTTTTACGTTAACTACGGAAGGTATTTAGACGGAGACTATGTTTATTAAAAATTCCTAAAAAACAATTTTCAAAGGAATGGCGATGAAAATTTTCTTTGTCTCAAAAAGAAATCTACTTTATTCACAATTCATCTCGCTATTTCTTTTATTTTTACTACATCTAAAAAGCAACATTGTAAAATGCCCTAACAGAATATTCTCAGAAAATATTTCGAATTCTTTGTCAATTCTTATTTCCCTTGACAAATACCGTTTATAACTTAGTTTTTCTCATTAAACTGTTAAGAATAATTTCATAATGTATTGACCTAAAAACTATGCGTGGTTCAGATCAAGTACGCAGTACCCCAATATACAAACGTGGTTTACAATGTGCTGAAGAACCAATATTACAAAAGAGACACCAAATGAATTTATTTTATAACGCATGCATGTAAATAATCCAAAATTGAACTCGCGGGGATGTTATAAGCTCTTTTCAGGCCAATGGTGACACCACGACAGTTGAAATGAAATCGGAATGTGTAATATACAAAAAGGTATCTTATCTATCTTGATTTCCACTAATGAAATAAATACATTATTTAAGTTATTACTTTAATATAACAGACTTAAAATAATTACATACATACAGAGGGTGTGACTTTTTGCACGGAGAATCAGTATTGCCACTCAACATGACAATACTGCCAGCCGTCTGGGAACGAGCAGCGATGGTACGGAGGAATTTTATAACGCATGCATGTCAGTAATCCATTTTAATTTTTTATATTTAGTTATTGTTAGTCTAGGTATGTAAATATTTTTGGTCTATGTCGCATCTTATAAATATTAGGACGGGAATCATTAGGATTGGGGACGTTTTCCCGTGACGTTAATACAGGTCTAGGTTCATGAGGTTTTGGAGATAATATTTAACTGTGACACAAGAAATGCCAGCAGCCATTTTCCAAAGGTATGTAGGCATATTGTTCTGTTCCCTTCTCGCCTCTCGTTTCTGTAAAATGAATATTTCGCTCCTTGTTTCCCATTTAAATTCGACCTAACGCTGTAACTGTGAGTAATACAACCCTTATTCGAAGGTTCACGACATGACCAAAAGCATAACGCCTTATACTACGCCGACAATAAAGCTTACCCTAGATGGAATTGAACGTTTTTAGTAACATCAGAACGTGTGAAATGCGGCAGCCCTTTATAATATTCAAGAGGACACGTGACAAAATGGTACTGACCTCGAAATGGGGCTTTTTCCCGGAGGGCCCTAGCCGAGTCAATTTCGTAACACTTTGACCCTAAAGGTGCCGAGGAACGCGGCCTAAATTATCTTTGGGACAACTTCGAAAGAGGTCACCTGCGTGATAAATAGTTAAGCCCAGGTTAATGGGTTGGACGTTAGTGCAAAGTTGTTTTGTGGTTGGATATTTAGTAAACACTTTACATACGGAGATAGTATCTGCTCGAACGCGCTAACGTAATTGCTTTTAAATTGTCCATCGCTGTGACATTTCTCTGCAAAAATGTAAAGTGAAATATGGACAGTACATTTCCTTCTACGTAGAAAATGTATGTGTTGACGCTTTTAAAGCAAATTCTAGTGAATAGTACAAAACAGGAGGGTATGAATTAATGAGTTCTTACGACAAGCTCTTGTGCAGCTGCAAAATCCTTTTGTGGAATAGTGTATTGCTGACATTAAAGTAGTCGGAACGAAAATATGAATGTTGTTGACTTTGGTTTTTTAGCATATCATAGTAATAATAATAAAACTATGATGGTAGTTAAAGATATTGTAACCTGTCATTGTGACGGTGAAACTCCTGGCTCGATTAGCGAAGCAACCGAGGAAAGTGAAAAATATTTATATAGTATTTACAATTACCCTCCACGCCAACTCTTTAACTACCGAACAAATAATTACAAAAACAAACGATTGAAGTCATTGGCTCGTGGACTTCACGCGCCCGCTGTGCCGTAAACAGAGAAAGTAGCCGCGTACTCTTGATATCAGGAATGTACGCAAATTGGGTTTCAGTTTCTACGCAGCCGTGAATAATTGGGTTTGTATGGGAAAGTAAAAATGGATTACAGAGGCGTACTAGGGAATACTAGCGACTAGGTACGGTTAGCAGTTTAATCTATTTAGTAATTTTACAAGGCGAGCCTTTGATAATTTCCTGAGAATAATCATAAGAAATATTATATATATATATATATAGAATATAGAAATATATTAAAAGCTATATGTCGTCTCGAAGAGGGTTGTGAGGTACGGCTATGAATTAAAAAAAATTAAGACTTCTAATTCGCATTCGCATTTTTGTTGAAGCCTGAGAACATAAATAAGTAAATTAGAACACGCGATTAGAACACTTTCTTTGCTGACCATACGACATGTAATTTGCTTACGTGTTTTTTATCGTGCTTGGACAATTAACGAATGGCGTACACGAAGTCGATTCGAACGAACCGCACTATAAGTAATTTAGCTCTGTTATATTTCTAAACCACAACGGCAGAACTGTATTATGGATGAATTAACCACATAACAACTGTTTCTGGGTTAATTTGGACGCAAACGGATGAATGTTGTTTATGAATATGTATTTTTAGTGTGTAATGCATTAGCAACAAGTGTTTACTATTCAAATTATTGCAGGTTTGTAAATAGTAGTTTGTTGACCACGCACATGATAAAATGCACAACCAGAACGGTTTCCACACTCTTTTAAAATGTTTTATATTCAACGGTAGCATTTTGATAATAAGTGTCAAAGAAAAAATGTGTAGGATTGTACATTTAACCTAATCTTGTCCCAAGCTCTTAAATCTCAATTCATTCTGAATCGATGACAAAGAAAAAATATGTAGATTGTACATTCAACCGAAATCTTGAGTCCAATATCTCTTAAATCTCAATTCATCCTGAATCCTGAAAGCTTCAAGTTTATATTTATACAAGTTTCTGTAATGGTCCATAGCATTAAAGGTTCCCAGAAAGGAGAAAAAAAGTACACGAAAATTGGTTCCGAGCTGTCAAATGTGCGTAACGTTACGGTATGTGAACGTAAACAAAATAGAACAAAAGGATACTTAATTAAACAAATTGTTAAGCATGCCGTAAAATGGTTAAAAAAGGCAGGCCCTAAATCAAAATAAAATCGTAACTCATCTTTCTTCATTGTTTAATTACTAGCATTTTTTTTACTTCTATTTATAGCGTAATTTAACCTAGTATAGCTTAGTCTACACATCACCAAAAATAAATATTGATAAAGTAAAGAATAGAAAGTGTTTATTTTCAAAAACATTTTCCAGCGAATCCGTAGGCAATTATAACACATTTCAAATCGATATCATCTGCAAATTGTCACTCTTTTTCCTCCTTTCAATGAATTGAGAACCTCCTTTTTTGAAGTAAGAAGGTAAAGTTATATATATGCTGTAATAAAACAGTTATCACACCTTCATCATAATTATTACTATCGTATAAACTAAGAGAATTATGGCGGTTACGAAGAATAGCTTTCGGTGTGATAGATGCCGTAACAGTAACCGCAGCCACCTCGTAAAGACGAACTAAAACAGTGGGTTCATTACTTTCATTGGCGAAGTTCTGTACTCCCTCATGCATTACAGGAGCTTTAAATTGAACTGTTTATGTATTCCGGAGCTACCTTCCACCAGGGACCGAGCCCCACTGAATTATGAGCCTTAATATTACTAGCTCTTGAGATTGTTTTAAACAAGCCTCGCTATGAAATATTGTTCAAACCTGGGCCTTGCTATGTACAAAATTTTACTATTAACTCTATACATCGCTGCTACTTACCCTGAAACCGAAATGCTTAACAAAAGTGTTTTAATATCGTGGCTGTGAATTTATAGACGATTGAGTCCATAATCATAATACGAGTACAAGTAAGGAAACAAATCCGTAGTGAAATTCAGTGAGCAAATGAGCAAAACTATTTCACAAAATATATTATCAGAATGAGTGTGTGTACAATCTAATGTTATTCTTTGAGCAAAATGAAAGCCTTCTTGAACAACTCATGATAACCGTATATTATGTTACTTCTATTTCTGTCGGTACGTTCAGCAACATAAGTCAAGTAACACAATTAAATTTTCAACTTTAATTTTAAAACTTCGTCCTGTACCTAGGACGAAGTACACAATGAATTTTGTGTTTACTTAGTGAACTCTAAATTTTTTATTAGTTTCAGAGTTTGTCGACTTTTGTTGTTGAATGTACAAATAGTCCAAAACATAGTCCCCCGCCTGTAAATCCAAGAAAAATTACCTTCCATTTCGTCTCTAAATAAAAGATTTTACAATTTGGCACAACAACATCTCTTGCGTTTTATACAATCTTTGTAATAGTCTAGACACTGGACGTTAATCTACAGCGAGGGCTTTACTGAACACTTTGCGGTTATATGAGACTAGGGTCCCGCAGTTTCAACCACTTTGATTTGCATGACTTCTGTTCCAGTATATTTATAACCTACAATCTCAATAAACGTTCTATATACAGTAAGAAGAATTTTTGATATTTTTTTGGGTCCATGTAAATGTAATAAATTATCTCGAATTTATCAACTACAGAATATAACCATGTCATGTTAGGGCTTCTTGCATTGGTCTTGACAAATACTACAAATATAGACCTTGGTACTCCCATGGTCTAATGACTAAGACGGAAAAGGGGGAACTCTTTTTTACTTTAGAGTTTAAAACATCACTTATTTGTAATATAGTACAGTAGATGTAACTTCCGTGGGTGGTATTCAGACACTGACGCGAGAGGTCGTTTAACTCATTGATAAAGACCCCTGTGTTGCTCGAACTATACATCTGAGTACAATTAGGGTAAAACCGGGATAGATGCCACAGAGATCCTGACTCCCTAAAGTCGCAACATCGAATTAATAGTTTAAATAAGTAGCGTAAACGCTACAAACCTCGGTCCGCAGCAAGATGTTGTACAAAACATAAATTTCTCGTTTGTGCGTGTGATTATCTCCACAGCGAACGCGCAAAATGCTTCAAAGTTTTAGAGGTAAGTATTTACTGTTGCATTAAATACTTATTAATAAATTTCGTTTGTAAATAAATTTTAATTATTTTTTGGTGGTTTTTGGTTTTAATAATCGCTCTTAAGTATTTATCTTAGTTAAAAAATAAAGCCGTCGCGACGCGTCGGTCCCGGTTGCCATACGAACATCTGTGGCATTCGTTACGGGTAGTTGGAATCTTAAAATAAGTCCGACAACCTGGTCTAACTACAGAACTTCGAAATCGCCTAGGGTTGCCTAGGTCGCCTACTTGGGTTGTGGAGGTCTGATAGCACGCTCGCGTGATCGCTTCACGTAAAATATCGAAGTTCGGCTGTATCGTAATTAGACTGAAAGCCGACTCCAAAGGGAAAATGTTTGAAGGATGAGGATGATATTTAACAACGAAAGAAAACATAGGAATGAAAGAAATATCCCGACAATTTGGAATTCCATCCAAAACTTGAAATTTCCCATCACATTCCACACGAGACATGTGGAAAACCGAAAGCAATTTAAAATAAGTAGGATTGATCTTTATACGGTTTTTTTTTAATACCTACTACTTAAATTACTACACCTTTTAAATGTTAATTTCTTGATGGATAAAGCTGTTAATTATGTTGGTGATTAGAATTATCTCCTTAAAATTACAAATAAAACATTTTAGAACTATTTACTTTACTTATTTTATTTCATAAGACATCTATCCGTCTTAGCATTTTCATATTGGTACGCACTTGTCCTCAAAAAAAGTAGTTTGGGAAAACTAAATTTTTCATAAATCAGTTATTGTCAGATCAACTAAACAAATGAAAGTAGCTATATTCATAAGAATTATTCATGGTGAATTAAAAATTTTAAAATTACGGGGCCTTTTGAGAAAGTGGGGCATCTATCCCGGTTTAACCCTATATCTCTAATAACTATAAGAATATGTTTTAAAGCTGTCTTATATGGCATACCCTAAGTAAACAGCGCAATGTTTATATACTTATCGGTTCGTTTAGATTTTAGACTATACATGTGTCGTAGGGATAGCGCCCTTCTATCTTAAGGGCTATATTCTATTGTATTGCCCCTCAGGAAAGATGTATGTTATTAGTCTACCATTTTGATAGTTTATTGCCGTCTGGATTGTGTGTGCGATGCTGGAGCTGCGACAATTTGAGAAGAAGAGTTTCCCATATGTTTCCGTTTTGTCAAAGGTTAATGTGAATCGATTATAACACCACGATAAAGCACATCGATTAAAGGATAAAAACATGGCATTGAATACATTATCATAAGATTTTTTAGAATAGTTGGGACTGAGAATGCAAACAAGCATACGGCTTGCCTGATTTAAGGCGTTCACTAGCTTTTGGCGCATGTCTAGTGAGAGTAGTTGCCTTTATTTACAGTTGAAAAAAAAACTGATCCCTTCTCACTACTTTACAGTTCTTATTGTCTACGCGTCCATCGTAACTCATCCTAATAACAATACAGAGTTATTAGCTATTTAACAAAAGCGCCTTGTATAACACTAAAATGCCCTGTTTTTTTATTAAGTTGTCAAGCAACCGTTTGGCCCATCTGATGAAAACGGTTATCAATACCTATAAACTCGAGCATGGATAGCTTTATCGTATTCACCTGCAGAAATACAAAACTACGCTTGTAGTGTCCGATTGCCCCAATTTCAACAGAAGTCTGCTGTGCCCTGCCTCTTTCTGTGGGGCATAATACCTGTCCTGACATCACAAACGGACAAAGGATTATAATCAAGTCATACAGCCAGTATCAAAATTACAATCTAAATTTCCAACAATGTTTAAATATCTAATTATTATGCGAAGTCTATTTAGCCTGAATTATCTTGAAACTTTAAATGAGGCCGCTTTTGTTAGGAATTTACAATAAGCTGGATACGCTTTATTTTCTCTTGAAGAACATTAGTATTTAGAAATAATAACTCTTCGATGTAGTTCATTTAAAAACCACTTTTGTTTTTCCGACCACTCAAGCGCTTTTAAACATAAGTAAACAATATGCAGTTTCAGGAACTAAGTAATGTTTTTAAGAATGAGAGTTAATAAAGTATATATTGGCTAATATAGAAACCTTATTCCATACATTCCCGGGAAAATGTACCAAAATATAAGACTTGCAGACACACCATTACATTAAGATAACTAGTTTAAACACAATAAAAAAATATACAGGATAAGCATTGACGTCCAAAGTAACAATATTGTCAACCTCTCGATCTAGGTACGTTACCACACAAGCCTAAACCGAGGACTGTACCAGACTATGCCCACAACTCTGAAAGTATGCAGATATGAAGAACCCCGCATTTACATCTCTAAACGTCTATATATCTCTTCGACTATAAGTCACTGCGGTAGTAAGTCTTCAAACGATTTTCGCCTCCAAGAAACTTAGAGTAAATTACTGTTGTATCAAAGGCGACATATCGTAGCGCAGTTATAGTTGAAAGCTCCGAGGAGTGCAAAGTGGCGTGTAGTGGCTTCCCCTTGTTTGGAAACCCAATTTGCAGTAAAGAGCCTTCGTGATAGTCCTTTGATTCGTTACCCAATACCGAGTCAACCTTGTTAAGAGATTAATATAAAAGCAACCGGGATTGAATGATAGTAAATTTGTCCGTTTACACCTACATTTAAGTTGAATGGCCCGTCTAGTCAACGGTTGATAGCCCTATGAAGCTCGGTGATCATGCCCAGCAGGCGTCCGCCCAGCAGTGGCCATCGGGATGTTATATTATTTAGAACGTTATAATTGTGGCGCTATGTAGAATAAGTAGTTACTAAGTAGCGCAGTTTGTCTTCGTTAGATAGCACTAGATATCGCCACATTATCATTCGTAAGTTGCCAACCCTATAAGCAATTCTGATGATATGGTCAACTGCTTATAGGGATTTTCATTATCTTCAGAAATGCAACGCTACGCTACTACTATACGATTTTTTATCATAGCCGCACGACTAGGGTACTTCCACTTTACAGGTAAGGTCAGTTATTAATAGCGTATTACATATATATGCGTTATACATTTATACCATACATACAATATAATGATTCTTAAATCCAATACGCACATACTAATATGACTGAGTTGACGGTGGGTTTTGCGGACGTTATGTGCTGAAGAGTTACTTAGCGACTATTATACGGCGAAATACTGAATCATACAACGGTGGTAATGATTTATCTGTCCCTACGATACGAACACAAAAGTAAAATTATTTTTTTATTGCAAAAAAATCTCTCGACTCACAATTACTCAATTGGTAGATATGTCTGTATAAAAAACTGAATATGTTCAAACTCAAAGATCGTTCATGAGAAAGTCTTACAAACACACTCGACCTCAAGGTGAATGAAGCTCGTAATTTTGGTGCATAATTGAAAAATAAAACTTCGTTTATTTTTGTAGGCAATTTATTTTATTTAGGCGTAGGTAATAACTGAAACACTTAAAGTGAAGCGCGGTGTATTTTTACTCGTATTAGTGAACGAAAGCTGTATACAGCAAAGCCCGTCAAAGCCTCCAAACGGAATTATTTAGAGTTGAAAAGAAAGTGTTACTCATTTTTTCGCCCAAAAATTACGGAGCAGTACAGTTTTATTTTTTAATTACGTCTCAATGATTCAAATAAAAGGCAAATAGCGCTTAGCAGCCCTTTATGGCACATATTAATGAGTAGGAAAGATGATTTACTTTAACAAGACATTTACTGAAATAAAAAGTAACTTTAGGAAAAAATGAATAACGTTGTATATTGATTGCACCCATATAGCTAACCTAGAGGTCGTATTCACTTTCCAATGTGTGCCTAATCACTTCAAGTGAGAGCGCTTTTTACAGTGATTGCCGTCGATCGGTAATTCTCGTGTCATTAACCCGCACCTCAGTGTACGACAGTGCGTAACGTCACACTGGCTGTGCGGTTGTTGCCTATATAGTGAGCCACTGCGAGGCGAACGTCCGGCGGACGAACAATTCGCAGACGACGAATAGGTTCTAAGGGAACGTACCCATACTACGTGACCCATTTTTTACAATTTTTTATACCCGTCCCACCCTCGCTGACCATCCGATTTCCCTAGAGGATATTGACTACATGACGAAAACCTAAACCCTGTGACCCCCGCATGGTATTTTAAAGACCCGTTCCGAGGGGGGGAGGGGTAGCATTTTTTTTTAAATATAAGAAACTCGGCTCCGTCTTACGAATTTTCGATCAGGTCACGTGTCCTGACGCGAGTTTAACATTTTTTACCCATCCCAAAAAGTGCACAACGCCGCTAAAGAAGTTTTCACTTCAAAAATTAGCAGAAACGTAATAAGTTTGAAGCCAAGTACAACATCCATATGTTCCTACTTTATATATTTATCTTGTGTCATTACTGTGACATTTCGTTGGGACGGCAAGGGTCGCCTTTAGCAGAGGTCACCCTAATTTTGATGTAACCCTTTTAGATGTCCATGTTTGCTCATCTATTTTTGAACTTACTAATAATGTATTTGCGATTTACTTGGTCGGAGATACATAAATTGGATGGAATGCAAGTGACAGCTCTTTATTTGAATCCGTTTTTTAACTGGCTTTTGCGGCGTACGGTGATTCAGCCAAATGTCAATTTGCCTAGTTTCTACTTGTCACATTGTTATAAAGTTTTAAGTTAAAAAAATAAATTATTTAAAAAAAAAATGAAACCGGCATCAAAACCACAAATAGGCACTCAAAAGCAAAAATAAATTATTATAAGCGCTACCCACTCATCTATTTGAAGTCAGTGCCAGCCAAGCCAAGTAGGTAGTAGCCTTATAATAATTATATTAATTTATTTTTCGCTTTTGAGTGCCTATTTGTGGTTTTAAAGTCGATTTTATTTTTTTATAAAAATATTTTATTTTACCCTTTTTAGTGCAAAACAAGTTTTAATTTAATAAATCCATTTACAAAATTTCGTGTCTTTACTGTTCGCCGTTGAGGAGTACCACTATCCACCTCTTGACTCCATCATCAGATCAACTCAATAGTACTAGATTATTGCATTGTTACTAAACTTACATAAGTATGCAAAATTTCAAAATTTTATGAAACCAGGAAGTAAGTTAAAATTGACTTCTAAGATTTTATTACATTGTTAGTTAGTTACTTTTCCTCGATTTCCTTGAGATTCCATGGTCAGATCCTGACTTGATGATAATGGGACCATCTCGGGAGTATACCCTTTCAAACTATAAAAGATTTTTTTAAACGGTTCACAATTGGCAAAAATATCGATGAACATACACAAAAAAAAAATACATACAGACGATTGTAGAACCACCTCCTTTTTGGAAGTCGGTTAATAAACTAACTAAAGAAAAGATATTCCTAATCTGTCTTACTAAATACTTCAAGTGTTTGCAACCCACATTTCACTAGCTACGTTTTTGGTTTAACTTAATAGGAAGCGACCCGCAGACCATGGACATGTTTCCAAACGCCGCGCGGTGCTGCTTAGAATTTCGTAACTGACATTTTTAGTAACAATAAATCAGTCTCGTTACGTCTATGGGCTATCGTCCTTATGAAAGCAAGGTGGTCCAAATGTATATTCTGCTACAGTCTACCAGTTCCGAGTCCGATGTTTTTGAGGACACAAATAACCATTAGTAAAGATACTATAGAAATATGCTATCGTAAAGGGAACTAAACAATAGCCGGATCACAGGGACCCATTCATGCGATAGCAGTCTGTACGAACGAGCTAGTACGACAGAGTCAATGGGCAGCTATTGTATCCGTGTATTCATACACTCACTCTCAATCCATATAGAATACGTATATGTATATAGGCACAGTGAGCAATGAAAGTTGCCTTTCATCTCATTATTTACAAAGGACTGTACACTAAAATAAATTATTTTTATAAAAAAAATTAAACCGACTAGGCACTCAAAAATTAAAAATAAATTAATATAATTATTATAAGCGCTACCCACTCATCTATTTGAAGTCGGCGCCAGCCCAGACAAGTTTCCTGTTCGTCGTTGAAGAGTTCCACTATCCACCTCCTGACTCCATCATCAGATCAGCTCAATAGTACCAGATTATTGCATTGTTACTAAACTTACATAAGTATGCAAAATTTCAGCTCAATCGGAAACCGGGAAGTAAGTCAAAATTGACTTCTAAGATTTTATTACATTGTTAGTTAGTTAGTTTTTCCTTGATTTCCTTGAGATTCCATCATCAGATCCTGACTTGATGATAATGGGACCACCTCGGGAGTATACCCTTTCGAACTAAAAAAGATTTTTTTAATCGGTTCACAATTGGTGAAAATATCGATGAACATACACAAAAAAATACATACAGACGAACATAGTAGCTTCTCTTTTTTGGAAGTCGGTTAACTAATGGAATTCATTCTTGTTGTACCTAAGTTTTTGTACGCGTAGAAAGAAATACTTTATTTTATCCATCCAACGGTAAGCGAGTCCGCTCAAAACCGCGAACTGTGCTTGGAGTTGCGCTATTTCATGAACAAGGCTCCGCACTCACGGCGGCACGCTCATGGTTTGCGGTTGTGAAGAGGTCTTTATGGGCGGGTTGAAGCCCCATTTTTTAAGTGGACATGGCGTGCTCCGCGCGCCTCAAGTGCATCGAGTATTGAGATAATGTGTATGATACACAGATATCGTACCGATTATGGGTGGACTTACATAAATATCCACAATGGTAATCGATACCAGACAGGATTGTTTTCTAGGTAATTTTTAAGAAGAAGCATTAAAAAAGCATCCAATACTTGACAGTGGCCGCGCGTTTTCAGAGCACATAATATGGTCGAGCGGCGTTGAATATTCGTATGTCGGATTTTTTTTATAAATTTTATTATTGAAAATTAAATAAATAATGTTTGAATGTATCGAGATGCTACCACAAAATGTGCCTTATTTTCCAGTAAAATAAAAAGAAACACCATTTACACAATCATTTTATAAAAAAAAACACATTTAACGAAGCAAGACTGACGTTCTACGGTTATCATACCCATTTAGTTTACTACCTTTAATGACCGTAAAATTTGTCCTGTTACATGTAGAAGGTTTGTATGCGACATCCTTACCATAACTATTGCCAAATATAAATATTTAGGAATTAAATGTTCTGTGTATGTATATTTTTTTGTCATCCAGCGGTCGAAACACGGATCACTCGGTTTTCAAAATTTTAAGAGGCAGAGGAGGTTCTAAATTCGACTGATTTTATTTTGTGTAAAGCAATATTTTAGCAAATCGTGAAAAAAATTTTAATAATACAATTTTACAAAATAGGTTTTTTCGAATGTTAATTCACTAAGTTGAAATACTTTCATTCTTAAAACATTGATATGTCAAAGCATATCTCTGAAATCAGTTTGTATATTTTTATCATTTATATATTGACCTATTGCATGCACTGTGGGCATATAAAAATACGACTAAAATATTGTGAGATATTAAATATGCCACGAAACATTGCTTTTTACGTAGAAGATAACACGTTCATGTCTTCCACACCATTTCAAGACTTGCTACGAAATCGTAGCCCCGTAGACTGTAAATTCAGCTACTGTTCGGTTCCTAATGAATTGTCTATTGAAGTTTCGTCTTTTTAACAAAAAATAAAACAATTTTACGAAACCGTAGCAGTCCAATCCAGTCAACCTGACTACTGACTACTATGCCATAGGTCGTGGGTTCGATTCCCACCCGAGTCTGGGTGTTCTTTGTGTCCGTTGTTTGTATGTTTGTAAAGTCCCCCGCGACACAGAAGTAATTCCTAATGCGGGAGTTGTCTTTTTAAAAAAAAAAAACCTGATAATTAGTTTTAAAAAAGATTGCCATTTAAAATTTCTGCCTGTAGATTCAGTCACGAAACCATTATTGTTTTCGCGTGTGGCACATGGTAGGTTCCCCTCGTCAATTTGCAGATTAGGTACATCGTCTAAAACAGAAAAGAAACACTTTCACATCGGCAATGTAATGAATGAGGTCCGTACCCGTGAAATCGGTGCTAACGTGCAAATCACGTTAGCACCGATTCACTCACACCTTTAAACAGTCGACTGAAATGAAAACTGGTTCAAAAGAATCTAATTCCCCATAAACAATTCAGTCCCTAAAATAATACCAACCGATGGAAAAACAGAATCAATTTTAACAAGAATAAAGTCTAATTTCCAATTCTCCAATAAAAAGGTTGTACCAATAAAGGCTGGTACAAACTTTCGGTAGCTGCAGAGAGGGGAGTTCACTTGATTCCCAAAAGAAATCTCATTAAACTGTCTTGCATCGAAGACTGATTAACGTCCGGACCGAGAGCCCCATGAATACTGATGCCATTCTCATTTCATTCATTTATGGAAATACATTAGTGCGGGTTATGATGTTTAAAAGTTTTCAAATGACAATGAATTTGAATATGTTTTGAATTTTTTCTAGTTTTAATTGTCTTTATTATTTTAATTTAATTCAATTATCTAAACACTAGTATTTATTAATTGAACGCTTAAAATGTTAAAAAAATCATGTCAAAAGTAGGAGGTGCTTAAATGGGCAATTTTCTGTGTATTGTCATTTCTAAATATCATAGAAAGTTTCATCATACATCGTCATCCAATTAAATAAACAAGTCTCTGACGGTATTAAAATAAGTCAGATAACAGAAATGTTTATTAAAAATTATACGGCTTTACTCACGTCTGTACACTGAGAGTGTGACGCCTGACACCGTCGCGGCAGGACGCTTCACTTCTTGAAAAAGAGCCCCGGTGGGTTCGAAACTAGTCGGGCATCCCCGAAATATAAACGTGAGTAAAACCGTATACTTTTTAATAAACATGAATACCACTCACGAAAGTTTTTATTGTAAGATAACAAAGCCTATTTTTTCTTGTACAAACAAAAAACGTCATCCGACATCGTTAAATGCATTTTAGTCGAAGCCATTTGAGTTAAAAGGAGCGATTGTAATGTTCTTAACATTAGGAAAGATTGCATTTTCCCGAGCCGTGCTTATGGAATTGGCCAATAACGAGCTTTCTTGTTCCACAAAAGTCTTTGACCTATTTCTTTCGACCATTATTGTACCGAAAGAGAATTCTTTCTAGTTACAATTTTAAAAGGAAACGGAGACCGAATACGAAATAAAACTACAATATAGGAAAACATTAATTTCAGTGTCAAAGACATGAAAGTCGGGTAACTTTGAAGAAAACTGGTTGAACAAAATATTCCATTTTTAATTTAAACAAGGTCTAAGAAACAAGAACAAAAGAAAAACAGATAAAGAAAAAGAACGATAATTATGAATATTTTTTTTACAAATCAGAATCATGTTTTTTCATTTAGTTAGGGTTTTACAGATTTGTGAAAAAAATGTGTTTTTTAGATAAGTCTAGATATAACATACTTATATTTTGTTTGTGTACATTATATAATATTTTGGCATATAGCATAGTAAATCAGAGCTATGAATTCCATATAGGCACATGTCGTTGCAGCTTTGCTAGGTTAAACGCTTTTCCGCTTTTCCCCACAACGTCGCCTACCGCTTCAGATAGTCGCGTTTCCCTTTCTCTTAAATTACCTTGTAACCGTAATTTGTTTTTTCAAAGTACCGATCATAAAATATATTTGCGTATAGCTCCAAATCACTACATATTATAAAACAAAGTCCCCCGCCGCGTCTCAGACAGACAGATCTGTTCGCGATAAACTGAAAAACTGATGAACGGATTTTCATGCGGTTTTCAGTAATAGACAGATTGATTCATGAGGAAGCTTTTGGTGTATAATTAGTACCCGTGCGAAGCCGGGGCGGGTTGCTAGTGTTAAATAAAAAATACATTTATAACTTAAACTTAATGCAACACGTATGAGGTTTATTTTCATTTAGATTGAGATTTAAGTCATTCACAAACCACTAAATTATCTTTGTTGAGCTATACATCACTTTTTCGCTTTTCATCCTACTTTTTAACAACATACACATTTTAAACAGATTCATATGAGTTTGGAAATATAAACATTAAATATTGAAAGGTCTAGTTGGCTTATTTGCTGTAAATATTCAGGAGCCTCTAGTTTCACAGCTTGTTTGTCAAGAGTATGTTTGAAACGTTCAAAGTTTGAGCAAACAGTGATATGCTTTAGCATCCAATTTCACGCAAGTAACGTCATATTACAGCACTCACTCGTTAATCAGAGTGACGACCATAGATATATTGTATTATAGATTGGAAAATATATATGCAGAACTTATAAATATATTTAAGTGTAAATGTCATTGAATTCAGTTAAACGCAAATAATACTTAATAACGATCAAAATTTTACTGATATTTGCTGAATTGTACCATTTACCATAACTTCAATCGTCGCCATTCAAGTAGACAGAGCGAATAATATACATTATATAATATTTCAACGAAATTTTAGAATTATCGTAAGTTGCACCAATAGTATTTATTATTATTACCATCACCACCACTAGTAGCCAAGCCATTCTCGTAGTTGCAGTTGTAACCTCTGTGGATTTCAATAAAAAGAGTTAAACAATACATCAAAAATAAAAGATCATGTAAGTATAGATATTGTATACAACATATACGAGTATGAATAGCAACAGTCAATATTTCAGTCAGAGCGGCGGTAGCGTAATGGCTAAGGCGTCGGACTTGCGATCAAGTGGTTGCGGGTTCGAACCTCACCCAGTACTCTACCGTCGTGAACCCACTCCTAACACAAGCATTTAGCTTAGCTGGAGGGGTTAACAAGAACACTAGTAATATGTGACCCATGTTGCTAGCTTACCTTATTTAAAAAAATATATATATATATTTAGAAATCAAAACTGATCCAATGGTGACTGAAAAATAAACAGAAAGGGCTTCAACGGTTGCCAGTCTCTATCACTAACAGCGTATACTGTGCTGCTGTTTCTCAAGGTCACGTGTTTCAAAATATTTTCTATCCAGTTTGCAATATCTATGGTTAGTAAAGCTAACTCAGTGCAAACGAACGTTCAGGAACATCGCTGTGTGTCTGTAAATACCTACCGTTTACGTTTCCACTTTTGGACCGACTGTTCCATTTATTTGCTCACTTAAATATGTATGGAATTACGAATTTATTAACGATTTACTGTCGAACGAGAAAGAGGCGTTAAGTGCAAATGGAATCAATTTATCTCTGACGTTAATAACTATAATCGATCTAATCTAAATTTCTATTAGATATTTCCCCTTTTTACTTGAATAATAAAATATTTTTACATAAGGGTAAGGCCTTAAAATTGGTTTCTTGTATCGTAAAGTTAAAGGTGACCAGGTAACTAGGAACTATTACCGTTCAAGGTCTACCAGGGTCTCGCACTTCCGTCTTAGATTACACCTGGATACCTTGCAATATATGTAATAATATATAAGTACTACTACAATAGTAAAATCTTAAATCATCATTATCATCATTTCAGCCATACGTCCTGTTGGGCGGACGGACATACAGTCCAGTCAGCAAGTAAAAAACGTGTTAAACGTTCTTGTTCCCGGTCCTAAAAATATGTGCGATAACTCATTCGTTTCGGAATGACGTCTAGAAAAAGGTATCTCGAGCATTTATTAGCACCTAAAAATTGCAATTGTTGTTAACAAAATAAGATGAAAAACAAAAGATATTCAGTTTTTCGTTAATAACTCAAAAGCTATTAATATTTAAGAATTTTTGAAAAAGGTTCCTTAAAAAGGAGGAAATTTGCAATAAAACGTCCGGACTCTCGGAATTCTATCTAAATTATTTATAATTTTTATTCAACGCCGAAAATAGATCTCCGCGCAGCCGTTACGGTATGAGCGCAACGCCGCTTGAGACACTATATACTTAACACAAAAAAATATTTTTTAGTATTAAATATTAATTTTAAAATTTGCGATAAAAGTTTATTTAAGTATAATATTTTGTTTACTACAATGTTTTAAATTCTATTAAGTTTTTGTTAACTTTAAAAAACTGTAATAAGCAAAATATAGGCCTTAGATTTTACCAAATTTGAACATTTCGCTTGTGACGGAACACCGTGTGGTTTTAGTCGGTTCGATTCCGACATACCACTTCATCATTAGCTCAGGTGAGGTGATGACCCGAGGGGGTTTCCACACGAAAAAAAAAAAAAAAAAAAAGGTAAAGCAAAACCTACAGGGTACTTCCCATTGACCTAGAATCATGAAATTTGATAAGAAGCAAGGTCTGAGCTAAGCACAAGTAAAGGAAAAAAGTCGATAACACATTAAAAAAAATAGTTTTTGTGATTACAAACCTATATTTTGCGGTTGGAAAGTTGACTTTGTCGTAGATCAATGTATGGCTCTCCCATATTATTAGAACTGCAAAGTTAAGTTTGTCTTTCGTAAAAGACGGTCAAAAATTTTCGAAAATTGATTCCTGAGATGGACGTACCTACATATAAGTTTGTTGGCTCACGGAACCCTCGGTGCGCAAGTCAGTTTCGCACTTGTCCGGTATTTTTTAATTTAGAGATTAGATTACATATTGCTGATATTAGATATATTTTACTTCACTAAAACTGAATATAAAAAAACCATTTACTTACCCAACAAAGAGTTGCTAAGCAATTTCACAGAACGCCTTACGGCAAAATTTTCACGCAAACATGATTACTTGAAATAAATTGAATGTAGGTAAAAGCATCGCAATTTTCTTAAAGAGCTCTATAAAAGGATATAATTTTTCAATACAGGAAGACGTATGAAAGTGTTACAAAGTCGTAGGAAGAAAATCCTCATAAATCTGTGCCCTCAGAGACTCAGCTAAAGGGGGATTTCGTACGTAACGCCTCCTTGCCAGACTTTCATTAAGTCCTCGCTTAAACGGGACAAAGCTTTGTGGGAGTTTAAAAAGCGGCATACGTAAACCAGAACGAAACGAATTAAAATGAACGAACGTGTATTACAAGTATTCGGTTACATGTGTACCTAATCTTAATTTTTTGGCGTTTGGGCCAGGAAGATATCGCTACGTTTAGAGCGTAAATTTGAAAGCGTTTAAATACACTCAGAAAGTTTTAACAGACACATGTGATAAGTTTACCAGGAATCAGGGCATTCTTTGATTGTCACTGGGGCAGATTCTAAAAAAGATCATTTACTTTTCACTGTAGTTATGAACTGATATGATAATATACATGTTTTTATCGCATTAGACGGACTTCGCTAAAAGATCGCGGAAATCTTCTTGATACGCATAAGGATGCATATTAAAAAGATAACTGTTTAATGCATAATTATTATTAACAAAGAAATTCTATCTTCGATGGATTTTGTATGCTGTAATATATTTTATTACAAAAAGCGGTATCGTGCTTATGAAAGGGTTCTGCTTATGAATTCTAACCCAGACATCCATTACAAGTAAGTATTTAGACTTCTGCTCGGATTGGAACCGCAACAAATCAGACTGAGGATGGGACCCTCCACCCTACAGAAAGTTACTAGCGTTGCATTTGTGCTTTTTTTTGTGCACGCCAAGATTTTATCTGCTTGCATTTAAACATGATTAATCAGAAGGGTTACTTAACATCATTATTAACATACAACTGTCACAACGACACGTGTGCTTGTAGCACATAATTTATTTTGATTACTACATGACACATTTCGTTCGTTCGAAGACGTTAGTCCAAACTCATAACGCGTGGCAAACAATTAGCTTAATAATAATTACATGCTCATTGAATACACACGGTGTACCGTGTCAGAATGTCATACAACTACCTGTATTGTTGCACTACCTATCACGAATCCTACTAATATTATAAACGTGAAAGTTTGTGAGGATGTATGGATGTGTAGATGTATGGATGTTTGTTACTCTTTCACGCTAAAACTACTGAATCGATTGTGATGAAACTTGGTATCTTGATAGCTGGATACCTGGACTAACACATAGACTACTTTATATCCAGATATTCCCACGGCACCGGGCCTTACACGGGTGAAACCACGGGGCGCAGCTAGTAATAACATATTTATTTCATGCTTTCATCCCTGTAACGATAGTTTGAATTGGGATCTGTGACATATCCGCGGGTGAATGAGACGGGCTTTCCGAGAAGTCTTCCAGACGCAGTAGTGCCTCCCGCGAAGGGGGCTTTGTCCGTGCGTGTCTGGACAGTTTAGAGACTTGTCTTGCCAATTAACGCTTGGTGTTCTGTGAAAGACTTATCATCGCAGCTCCGACGGTCCAATTATTTTTAGGCGCAGTATCTCACAAATGGTCTCACCGATAACCCCGGTGAGGTATCACCCAAAGGGATTTCCACATGTTAAAAAAGTGTCTATGACATATATTAGTAATGAACAGCGAAGAATTCGAAAGGAAAGTGGAATCTATATTAGAATTGCAAAATCTGAACCAGCAACTACATACTCGTAAAGGGAGCTTACGTTCGTATTTCACAAAGAAGCATAAATTATTTAAACAGAATTTGACTAAACCGTGGTCACCTAGCCACTACGCCGCGTCGAGTGTTGTAGATTCGATTTTCACACGGAACAAAAATTTGTGAATAGTATGAACATCCCTATTCCATGTGTTTACTACTTATAGCGATTCTTCGTAGTTTAGCTCGTCTTCGCTAGATGGCGTTGGAGTATATTTTTGCTGAATGTGGAAGTCGCCACAATAGGTAAGAAAGGCATGCAATGGAAGGAATTGCAGGGATATTGCATACCGGTGACTCGACCTGGCCGTCGCTGGCAAGTCCGAGCCCTCTAACCTTTATAAACGTATTCGTTCCGTTTCCCACTAAAAATACTAAGTACTGCATATATTTCTCCATTATACCCTTTATTGGTCATAGGGAGACGCGCAACTATATAGCGGCCCTAGCGGCCATATAAATAAGCTGTTCACGACTCGGCAGACCATAACTTTATTACTACCGTTATCATATGGCAAAGTATGTGCATAAATTTGCACATGACCATATTAACCTTAATCCTTATTTACTTCATTATAATATATAAATAGGCGAAGTCAAAACAGTCAGTTCCTATTTCTCCTTTGCTCTGTTTGTCAACCGACTTCAAAATGTGTTTGTGAACCGATTACAATCATTATTTTTTTAATGGAGTCGATTGTACTCGAGGTTGGTCTTGTGGTAAAGCGGCGGTAGGTAAATGGCTAAGGCGTCGGACATGCGATCAAGTGGTTGCGGGTTCGAACCCCACCCAGTGCACTACCGTCGCCTCCTACTACAACTAACTCCTAACACAAGCGTTAAGCTACGCTGGAGAGGTTAATAAGATTACTAGTAATGTGCGACCTACGTTACTAGTAATATTTAAAGAAAAAGAAAAAAAAATTGGAAGAAAATATTCCACTTCTACGGATGGAAAATTAAGGGATGAAGAGTACAGCTTATTGCAATTTATCATGATTTTGGCGCATTGAAGTCGGTGATACTTTTTTTAAAGTTAATTATTTCCTATCTTTGACAGAACTTTATGTTTATCACTATGTTAATTAATTACGGTCCAATTTTGACTACTGAGCGTAAAATTTAAAACACCCCGACTCGAAAATCCCTTCAATTTCTTCGAGATCTTCGAACGACTGAACAGATTTTCTTGAATTATATATATCTAAGAACACTTTCGATCAAGCCACGTTTCAAACAAAAAAAAACGCACTTAAATCGGTCCATTTGTTTGGGAGCTACGATGCCACAGCCAGACCCACAGACTCGTCAAACTTATAACACCCCTCTTTTCGCGTCGGGGGTTTATAACAGAACAGAATATTTACACTTTATGGTCCAGATACATGTCTGTGTATAATCAGTTGGTAGCCCTAGAGATATTATTATACCGGCATTTATTTATGATACGCGCCAATATATAGAGCGTGCAATATCATTCAGTAGTTCATTCGTTCATTGCGGATAATCAATGTAGGTATACCGTAAATAGTGAATACTGTTAGGGTATCAATAATGATTTCCGTTATCGATTGTGAGCACGCCACTGGTTATATATTCAGGATGCTTGGTTGCACCCTGATTGACAAAAATACAGGTACAAGTGATTTAAATTAAGCAAATAAATTTTCTTCTGAACTTCTGTATTTTGTAGCTCGTGTCTGCATAATGGTACCGCTAACAATAGCTTTCCTAAAACAATGGCGTCGTTTAATGTCCTTTGCCTTTGAACGCTCGATGTCGCTTAGGGTTTTTTCTCTTTAAACGGTAAAGTTGCTAAGAATATTTTAATTTACCCCAATGATTAAACATTGCAACCGTTTCTTACCTCACATGTTGCTAAGGAACCTTTGACTTTAAAACGATTGTGTCGCTTAAGTCGTTTTTTTAGCTTTCACTTGGTCAGCTACAAGGAAGCTTATGTGACACAATCGTTTAGCACTTAAGGTAATATTCTGTACTAGCAACAATCATCATCATATTTCAACCAATTTACACAAAACCTTAACAAATTATACACCTAAACCTTTCTCATGAATAGCTCTTTCAATTGGTGAAAACCGCATGAAAATCCGTTCAGTAGTTTTTCAGTTTATCGCGAACAAACAGACAGACGCAGCGGGGGACTTTGTTTTATAATATGTAGTTGATTACTATTAATCGGACATTTCGGGAAAATGATCTTGCTAAGTTTCTCGTTTCAATTCCCAGCTCAATCAAGGTGAAATAATGTTTCAACTATCGCTATTTTCCGCACATTAAGCAGTAAGAGATTCCAGCTAGTGATCTAACCGTACATTGTATGAGGTACAGTCAGCAACAAAGTTAGCTAAGTATATGCTAATTTGCATTAGTCTATTTAGTTGTCTAAACTTGTTAGTGGAATTGGACCAGTAAGAGATATTTTAGGTTATATTCCAATGTGATTAGAAATGATAACGACAATCCAACATACAATGCCATATTTGACGATCTATGTGGCGACGGTATTGTCAACGTCAATGCTCGCAGTGATTCCCGCTCTATTATTTATTTAGTTACAGCTATTATAATGTATATGTATAATTATTTGCATTGGGCTGGGAGTTTCTATGTAGGTAGGTATAATAATTGTGTAGGTATGTAAAATAAATTTAAGAAAAAGTTAATGTAGGTACCTATTTACAAAAAAGTATCTAAGTATTTATATCCGTATTCTAAACCACATAGTAAAAGATATGTTTAGTTTGGGTGTGGATAGCGTTGTGTAGTATGTCTGAGAATATAATTATTATCTCCATCTCCTACAAAACCATCAATAACCATATTCATTACTACATCTACTAACAACAAATATAGTCATAACTTTTCAGGCCTTTTCGATGTTAGTTTTTTATAAAGCAAAGGTGGTCATGCCAGCATGCTGCCGCAACTCTTTTTTTTTTAATCGAAAGAGACAACATGTGCACTACACATAAAAATCTAAACCACACAACTCCTTTCACTAAACTCAACTATCGAAACACACGTGGTAGTTAGCGAGCACAAAAAAATATGGGAAAGTACTTTTAAATGCGCACTTTCGTAGCTGACCATACAAACGTACTCAGGTTATTACTTAGTTACGATGTTACTAGGTTGCAGAGGTCAGTCACTCAAGGCACTCCATGGCAACATAAGTAGTCAGCTGTATTAGAGGATGATAGTCAAGTCGCGGATCGCAACATTCGTATAAGGATATGGTTTGGTAAGGTTATGGTCAATATATGACCGAAATGAACTGGAAGATCTCGTTTTGTATGAGATATCGACTACAGGGCCAGTTCAGTGGTTTAAGTGATTAGTTTGATGGTATCAAGTGGTTGTCATAAGTTTTGGCATTGAGCCTCATTTGAGTGCGAATGACACACGACAGGAACATTTACTGATGAGCGTTAAAAAATATTTACTTTAGGAGGCGTCCATTATTTACGTGAGGGGTTTAGGGGGGGAGGGTCGAGGGGTTTAGCTAAATCTCACACAATCTCACCTGAGGGAGAGAGGGGCCTCGGCAGATATCACATTATTTTTTTTCCGCAACAAAGAATGTGAAATTGCGAGTAAAATGGGTTAAATTAAATAAGAAATGTTTCTCCACTAAAATAGTAGATATATAATGTGAAATTTAAATAGTATAATAATGTAAAGTTGTAGGGAGACTCTCCCTACTACTTTACATGGTGGAGTAAATGGTACTTACTACAACCGCAGTTGCTCCTACTACAATATATTTTGCGTGAACGTATGCATTTAGAAAAATCTCACGTGAGATTAGGGGAGGGGGGAGGGGGTTCAGCAAAATCTCATGACATCTCACCAGGGGGAGACCGGGGGTAGGAAAATCGCCAAAATCACCTCACGTAATTAATGGATGCCCCTTAACTGTTCAATAACTACAAACAAATATAAAAAGTAAAAACCCTTTGGTACTATCGATTGTATCCCAGTGATAATATTTATTTACATAAGTTTAAGAAAGTTTACTTATAAAAATACATGAGAATGTATATTATATACGTAAATCACACCCTAAGGTAATCCATGCCCGTTTAATGTTAACCATCCTATAATCAACAATTAAAGAAACGGGTAAACGCATCACAACGTATGATTAAAAATATTAACCGATAAAGTACCCATCCGCAATTGAAACAAATGCGACATCAGGAAATATGAATTTAAATATTATAAAAATCAATAATACTATGTACTTATAGCACGGAAAACCAAGACCGGATAATAATGAGGTAGTCAAACCACTATTTGAAGAGACAGTAGTGCGATTCTGTGACACACCTATTGCCTTATTAGCACATTTAAAGATGTCTCACCATTTGAAAATGTCATGGGTGTACATATTTAGTAAGTTAGTAACATAACCTAAATACCTACTTGAACCGAATTTACCGAAGTTTGTTTTATATAACTTTGACAATCTACTTTTTACTTTGCGGCAAGACATGTTCATGAAAGTCTATAAAAATATTAAGAAGAGCTCCTTATTAGCAATGCATTAAATTATTGTTCACAAAAGCATACAGTTGCATTTGTAATTTTTCGAATTAAATAAACGTTCCACATCACAGTTACCACACATTCGGATAGAGATCAAGATACACAATTGATTATTCTAGTAGTCTTTAAACAAACAGATAATCAACATAATATTAATACAACAAAACATTTTGTTTATCTATTTTAATTTATATTATAATTTCCGAACCATAAATTTATCAGATGGATATTGCTTAAAAAGCTCTAAAATAAGGAAAGTTGAGTTCATAAATATTCAGGCATACTCCGTAGAGGAAATCCGATAGAAGGGAATAAATTGAGGGAGGATTATATTAGCACAGCTTTGAGGTATCCCTCATATACAACCGTACATGGAATTGGTATTTGTAAAGTTATTATCACACTACGGTTGAAATGTAAAGTCCATAGTTATCGCCGGGGGCTTTGTTTATCGACACTAAGATCGGGGTATCTTCAAACCAGGACTGATGGCCGTTGCATTAGTAGTATGCTAGCTTAGTTTAAAAAAAATTAGATTTCATATTATTGAGTTATATCTTATCAAAGTTTAAAAATGGAAGTCACAGAAAAATCATGATGATATCTATATCACTATCTGTATAAGCTCACGCAGTCACGCATGTATCCTTAAGGTAGGCAGAGGTGTATTAAACACCCACATTGTGCCGACTATAATTTCGTCCCCCTCACGTAATAGGGGGCAAGCCTGTTGCTGTCAACCGGGCACTCTGGGAATTAAAGATTGCGATTGGAAAAGAAGGTGAGGAGTGAAGGCAACGGAACGAAAGGGATATTGGGATATAAGCTATTGCTTAGCTGGGCAGGGTTGAGTATCTGTAACTCGAACTGTCTGTTGCTGGGAAGTCCGCGTCCTTTAACCTTAATGGTCAAAGTTGATTAACCTGAAAAATGCAAGAAAATAACAAATTTGTCAATACTTGTGCAGTAAGTACGACACAACACTCAACTAACTCAGCTCATTGGGTGTGATCAATACAACGAATCGCTACACGATGGCAATCAATGTTCTATTATTGAAAAAAAAATCCTCAAATAATAAGATAATGGATTAGTGTTTAGTTAGTTATCTAGACCTAAACCTGCTACTTTTCTTGTAAAGACACCAACAAAAATCAATTTAATTATTACCAAATTAAAAAATCATCTTAAGTCATACATATTAAGCCAAAATAACGAATTGACGGAGTATTACGCTAGAACTAGAAGCAGTAAAACTTCTTGGGAATTGCTTCTGCAGTTTTACAAAACAACCTTCTTTACTTCCTAGGGTAGAACACAAATATATCTACTGTTCTGTTTTTTTTTCTGATGTCAATCAGGACACAGAGAGAATGTTTCTTACAGAGTGAAAATTATTAAGTCGATTCTTACAAAACATTTGAAAAAACGCCTATGGCAGGGTGGAAACATAGAAAGCCTGACAATTCAAAAGCTAAATAGACTGAAGCAATATAAAGGTCATTTCTATTTCACGTCAAGCTATTTGCACTTCCTAAAGCATGCAGATTACAGAGAAACACAGTTCAAAGGGAATTGATGAAATACATAGACCCATTTGCAGCAGGCTATTGCCGCGAGAATGATATGGAGTGCCTCCAAATGAATTATTTATGAGCACAACAAACCGAACGAAATTTTATACATACAGTAATATAGTTACGTAACTGTAAATTGAATTCGGAAACAATAACATCGCATTTTAAACGCTTTATATTTCACAAATTCCATTCCATTCCATTTCGGTTCACTCTCAAAACAAACACGGCTTTTCTAACTCTCAAGAAATCATTGTAATATTTTATAGAAAAAGTTCGTATGCATATTTAAATACGGTAATCTCAGAAATTGCTGTCACTCCTGATTGGAAAAAACCCTTTCCTTTTAGATTGGCTGTTTATTAAAAAAGGTTATCACTACATATTATAAAACAAAGTACCCCGCCGCGTATGTCTGGCTGTCTGTTCGCGATAAACTGAAAAACTACTGAACGGATTTTCACTAATAGACAGAGGGATTCATGAGGAAGGTTTAGGTGTATACTTTGTATCCGTGCGAAGCCGGGGCGGGTTCCTAGTATGGTATATATAACACGACTTTCAAGGAGGTAGGGCACAAATTTCTTCTCAAATAGGAGCCGCATGACGGAGGAAATACCTTCCCTACAAATCACGCTACGAACATGGTTTTTTTATGTACTTGTTAGGCGTGTCAAAGCTCAATGGGCACACAGGGTGGGTTCCCAAAATATTACGATTGTTTGTGGGCAATGGTAATAGCTTACCGTCGGGAGAGCCGTGTGCTTCTTTGTCTAATTCGTCAATGACCCCTGAAACACCGCAGATTCAACTTGAATTACTTTACTATGTTTGATTTAAGTTCAAATATACTGTTCAAAAAGCCTCTCGCGATTAAAATTTATAAAACAAGTTATTATTAACGAGTATCGAACCCTAAAGTGTACGAACACTGGTAGAAAATTAATAAAATGAAACTTGTGTTCAATTTTCATAACGCCTACTATAAAAGTTACCTTAGTATTACGTGAAGCCTAAATCAACAGAAACTTAATATATTTTCAATTTCATAACATTTTAACCTTAGGCTTAATTATATATAAATGTATATTTTATACAATAAAAGGTCAAGTGGAACCTTTTATTCTTCAACAACATTTAATATCACATAGTAATTAATTCAGTAGTACTGTCAGGGAATTTGTATTCTCGTATTTTCTGCGCAATTTGAATAAGGAAAAGTGGACCAAGATTATTTTAAGAATATCCTCATCCGTAAAAACCGTCATATCTCAGCCGTGGAAGGTTGACTGTTGAACACTGGACTCTCCACAAAGCTTTCGAAACTAGGGGTCATGCGTCGCCATTTTTTGAGAACGTATCCCAAATAAAACTTAATAGTTTTAGGTAAATTAGCAATTTTATAATTAAAATATAAGTATTTAAGGTGCATTGATAATTTCAATTAACAGGGACAACGACCTTCCATACAAGGATTTACTACCAAAGAAAAAAGACACCAAATTTTCCTAAGTTTCCATAGATATCTACACTAATATTATAAAGCTGAAGAGTTTGTTTGTTTGGTTGAATGCGCTAATCTCAGGAACTACTGGTAAGAATTAAAAAATCTTTTAGTGTTGGATAACTCATTTATCGAGGAAGGCTATAAGCTATATAACATCACGCTACTACCAATAGGAGCCGAGCATCAATGAAAAATGTTGCAAAAACGGGGAAAATTTACAGACGCAGACGAAGTTGCGCGGGTCAGCTAGTGATTTCATAAAATCAAACAAAACAGAATATAGGGTAAGGTATTACATACCTCTGAATTGCCTGACGTTTCGACCAGGTTGCATTGGCCGTGGTCACAGGCTGAGTCAGCCTGTGACCACCGCCTGTAATACCTTTTCATGATCGCGTTAATTCCCGTATAAATACATAATTATTTAAAAAAAAAAACGTTTTAGTATATCGTCATTGTTAAAAAAAACACTTCATAATAGACGTTTAATAATTATTAACAAAAAGGTTTCCTATCCAAACACCACCTCTGAACTTGTTAATACACCCAGGTGCCCTAGAGGTGGCTGCAAAAGCACCCTGTCATGAGCTCCGCCCTTCCCGAAAGGGGAAGACGATTCTCTCTCCTTCGAGTAGCAAGATCTGATATCGGAGTTACTGTATGGTTTTCGCCAGATCAACTTTAAAGGTTGCAACATACGAATAATCAAAGGGTCCGACATAATGCGGAGATTTCCGACACAAATAAAATAACGTCAATCATACTTATATATATAATAAAACCTGCATGCTAACATACACGCGTGACTTCTTTGGGAAATATTTATCCTACCATTTGAATAACTTAAGTTTAATTACTGTTTTTGTAACAAATGCTGAAAAACTTAAAAACGTGAACATTGAAAATTTGTGTATCTTCCCTTAAAAACTAGAAATGAAATTATTATCGGTAATAATAATATCGAAAATATACCTACAACTCTGTCAAAGCTACGATATTGGACAGCAGATAAAATTATCCATATTCACAAGTCAGACAACAGATATTTATATTGTGCTGATATGTATTTACCACCAACAACCGCGACAATTAAAACCAAGCCTGTGGTCATTTTAAATCAAATATATATTCTGTATTTCACCTGTAATTGTCTGAAATTGTTATTGAAAAACGTTCAACATGCCACCTGAAATCGACTTATACGGCACATACTATGTTCATCATGTTATTATAATAAACGCATGTTTATTAATAAAGAATAATAAGAAGGCATTATTCTTCGGTATAGATTTTTAGATAAAGTTTATTATAATAATTATAAATTATTAACTTTATCTGAAAATCTATGCCGAAGAATAATGCCTTCTCATTATTTTCTACCACTTATGGCCAAAAACTAGACATACCTCGTTTTCGTGACTTGAGCCAGTAGAAAATTTTAATATTATTTATGTAAGTATGTATTTTGAAGTCACTAATCGACATAACTAACTGACTTTAACACTGTATAGTAATTTAATAACAGACATGGTAGTTATTTCATTCTCTACTTCTCTATAAGGGAGCCACGAAGTTTCAAACATCACATTAAAATCCTTCCAGTGCCATTATAATACGGAAATTATTTGATTATTTTTTTATTACTCCTTTTTGCATTTTTGTTAATTTTGGTCCCATTCGGTTTTCATATATTTTGTCACAAGTTTTGTACAGAAAGTCTAAAATATTAAATACTGAAAATATGTTTAAATTATCTTTTTAATGTACTTATAATTTAAATGCAAGGTACTGAAGGCATTGCGAGGTGAACATGAAATAAATTTAATACCAGCCAAAGGAGAAAAGAAGGAAGTTTCGAGAATATGAGTAGATATAGTCTATGGTTGTCGTTATTTATAACACCTACGATGTGATAAGTGTAACTAAGAGCGGTCAAAGAACAAATCACAAAAAAAAATGGTTTTCAAACTATATTTTACAATGTAACTATCAAAATAACATTTAGTAAATAAAGCTCTAATTTCCATTGTTTTTTATCTAAAACTAATCTTAACAAAATAACTAATTGTGCATCGACCAAAAGTTGGTCGATGATAAATAAATCATTCCCTAAAAAATAATCTACTTGTAAGAAAAAACCTGGCTAGAGGAAACTCTTTATAAGCCGATATCCAATCGCTGCGTCCCAGCAAATTGAAGGATTAACCCACAAAATATTGGCTTCTGTAGTCCTTTAACTGTCTGATAGGTTTGCAATTTCTGACATCTCTTGGGATGTCTATTTAACTCGGAGTTAACGGTTTTAAACGTGGTTAGTTCGAACTGGGAGTACAGTTTAAACATAAGTTCTCCAAGGGTCAGGCAGTGCCGTCTATAATATTGTTGGTATTTGAAGCCCACGGGCCTCAGGGATATATTTTATTTACAATAAAATATTTAGTAAGTGACATAATATGCAACGGAGAAAAGATTTTTTTTGTCTCATATGTATATACATATTTTTCGTCACATCCGCCCGTTGTGTTTGATTACATCACTCCCTATTTCATGTAACATTGATCCCTATCATATGTAACGTAAAAGTAACTAAAACATACAACAGTTAAGTGTCATCTGTGTCACAAAGCAGAACAATCGAAACAGACTGATATACTCAGAGTACTCAGACACAGGTTGGCGTCACGCCCTGACTTTTTTTGTTATTCAAACGAGTCAACTTTAAACAAACATTGAACATTACACGCTCAGATTAAGTAAGCAAATATATTTTATTTAGTTTTAAATCAAACGTGAGCGGAAGTAGGTTAACGATCTATGATTCACAGTATTTGGACGGAAGGACGATGCACTCAATAATCCTGGTGGGGATCATATTTATGTAGGCATATATGGTATAATAACTACATGACGAGTCTGCCAATTAATATTGATATAGGCTTTTCATTTATAGAAGTTGTTTAAAAGCAAACTAGTCAGAATAAAACCAAAAAATTTATTAAAGCTTATTTGTGCTTTATCTTAGTCTTTTTAAAATGTTTTTTTCTCAATAAAATTTGAAGTACATTGAAAGAGACGATAAAATAAAAAGTCCTTAAAAGACTTTACTGACTTTACTTTGAGAAAATGTTCTTTATTACTAATAGTACTTATATCTTACTTTACAACTCATTAAAATGAATAATACCTCACGCAACAGATGAATAAAGTTCACTCATCATGAGACCACTACAAGTCATATTTACTTAGCGATCGCACGTAGATACATCTTCTTTCATTATGTGTCTAATGACCATGAGCGAGAGCGTTTTTTTTCAGTGATTGCCATCGATAAGTACCACTCGTGTTATAATGTCGCACGACGTCACATCGAGCACGATCACACGCTTGTCTGTGGGCCACTCATTGTACCACTACTTAACGACCGTTCGGTGTAGATACATTTTTGTACTACCGCTAAGTAAGTTAGGCCTAGTATTACAGAAAATGAATTAAACCTAAGAAATACACCTGCCTTTTAAGAATACTATGTCACAAACGCAAGCTGACGTCTTTTTCGCTTAACATATGGTTTTTAGCTAGAATAATATTTACTATATAGTAACTTTTAAACTTTCGCGTTCTATGATATAACTATTTGTTTACACGGGAATTAACGCGATCAGTCAGCCTATGACTACGGCCAGTGCAACCTGGTCGAAACGACAGGCAATTCAGAGGTATGTAATACCTATTTCGTGATCGCGTTAATTCCCGTTTAAGTACATAATTATACGTGTACTTACTACATAGTTACTACTGTAAAGGATAACGTTATACTCAAAACTCTTTTTAGGATAATAAATAGTATATTCCTCGAAACTTTAAAACATACTTGACAGTCTAAACTGTCGCATAATTTACACACTGGCTCCACAAATTCCCTGGCTCGTCGGTTTAAGTTATCGTTATGTTTGAGTGATTCAGACAACACCACTTAAAAACAACGTGTTGGGCGCGATGTCGCTGCGTGTTTATGTCCTTACCTTTAATACAGAACGATAACGTTTCATTTTTCACTTTGAAGAAAAGCCTTTTTCATCTAAGTTCAGCGATAATGCTTTACTACGTTGTCGGGTTGTAATTAATCCTCTGACGTTATAAATAGTGTTCTCAGGGGTAGGCCCATATAAGTGTATAAAATAAATTCCTAAATGAAGAGCGGCAAAATATGTACTGAAAATTAATAGGTTTAAGGTATTTTAGATATCGTACATCTTTGCATGAAATCGTTATTTACGAGTAATAATATTAGCACATTTTAATAAAAGCTTTAAAACATGTTTTATCTCCTAGAACCTAATTATTCTTAAAAATTATAATATTATGGCAACCAGAATATGTTAGCAACACATACATATTTCATAATTTAAAAAAAAAGATAGTCAGCTTCGTTTAAGACTAGACGCTTCATTTTATTTACATTTACGTACAATAATACATAAATAATTATAGTATTATTGTCAAAAAATATATTCTGAACAATATCTTGGCACATCGCTAATGTACTTTCTCGAAAAATCCATGTAATTTTAAGCCGTAAGTATCTTTTTACGTCTCTTTATTACACGCAATAAACAACTTTTTCGGTTTATTTTCCTTGACAAAACTCGACATGACACAATAAGAGGCTTTTTTCCTTAAATATTCATTATGTCTGGCGTTTTTCTATTGTTATTACGACATAAAAAACATCGTAAGGTCAGTACTTTAATAGTGTAATTTCCATTAGAGATAACTTTTGTTGGCAGCTATTTAACGTGTCTACACTGTAGACTAACACGCGTGTTGTTGCACTATCTACTTATGTATATTTAAACTTTCCAAGCCTTTTCCGTTCTATATTTTACAATGTCAGTACATGCAGGTGCGTATCGACCTTGCATAATTAAAAGACAACTTACGGCTACACAGCGTTTGTAAACCTGTTTGATTCGAAGAAATTGTGCTCGCACACAAGGAGCAATTACGTTTTATTGAGTGAGGTTGTCAGTTAAAGAAAAACAAAATTATATAGCAGGACAAAATTGTTTTAATCCTTTGCGTATATGAACAAATATAAAAAAAAGGGTTGAAGCTCATATATTTCAAAGAAAGGAGAAGGATGGGGGTCAATATATGAAACCTTGTTGACCATTATTTATTTTAAAGCATAGTGTACGCTTTTTTATCGTTCGCTTCATTCAAATCTTTACAACACAATAAACTGTATGTTATTGATGGTCATCTTGCTATTTGCAACCTTTACAATCTTATGGCAAGAGCACAACGAAATAATTTTGTAAATAACTGCAACAATAATACATAAAATAACTTTAAACGTCTGACCTTATTGGACGGGTACTGGCTTAAATTAATACAAAGCTCACGTTGGTACAAGAACCACGTAATATATTGCTATTCACGGAATAAAATGTAGCAGGTTAGTACGCGTCAAGTCTCATTGTGAGAGTCGTGCGTCAGCCTCCAAATTAGGGAACAAACACACAGAATTACACGTTGGTACGCCGAAATCTCACATATAACCTCTCGTGTGCTGTACGAGAAATTGCTAGACAGGGAAAGTAAATTAGAAACTCCACTCGGCGATTCTGAAAGGGACATTTAAGATTTCATTTCGTACCTACTTTAGCTACTTAAAAGTAAAACTTTATGAAGCTTCGTGACTCCATTATATAAGTAAGTTCAAGTAAATGTAATAAGGAAAGAAGTCATATTTATGTTACGGCTATAATATATTATTACGTTTTCAATATTACGAACTACTTCTTAAATAATTAAATACTTAACTAAACAATTAAACTTATTGTGATTATAAACGGACTTCAAAAGAGGATGTTCTGTATTCGATCCGTATGTACGTATGTTCGTTATTTTCTTAAAAAAGTAATGGACCAACTTTAATTATTGTTTCACTCACGTATTCTGCATATTATTAGCGTATTATATATAAGGTATTTATTAGTTAATTTTGTTTTTGCTCAATCAATTTCGTTTTTTTTTTGCATAAAATTTTATACCTACCTAAATTTTACGAAAGGAAATAAAAAAAATCATATCAAAACTATTTTACCCTTAGTATTCCTTTATTATTTCCAGTAGATAAATTATTCATCTTAGATTTAAAATTAATAACATTTTAAAAATGTACGACTCACGTTTATATTATATTGATCCACGTACAATCAATATCATCAATTGGATCCATAATAATATCGTAATTTTATTTACGAGGCAGTAGATTTACCTCGTAAGTAAAATACGGTAATTTGTAATGTACATTAAAACCTTCTAAATCAAGCTACATCAAAATAATCCGACATGTAATGAAGGCATCTCGATAAATTCTACCAAAAAATTTATGAAATATAGGGTTTCACAAAGACTTTTACAAACTCCTTTTTTTTAATACATAGAAAAATATGTAATAAAGATGAAAAAAAAGTACGTTACGCAGTTTTAGTAACAATTCTCGATAACTTTATGGATTAAAAAGAAATATATATATATAAATGTTAAGCAAATATTTCATTCAATGTATCTACACTTTAAAGGCAGATAAAATGGCAAAAAAAACGTGCGAGTCTGACTCGCGCACCGAGGGTTCCGTAAGAAAAAAACTTGTATGTAGATAGTGAGTCCATCTCGGAAATCAATTCTCAGAGATTTTTGCCCGTATTTTTCGAAAGACAAACTTAATTTTGCAGTTCTAAAAATACTCTCCCATACATCAATTTACGACAAAGTCAACTTTTCAACCGCAAAATATAAGTTTGTAATTACAAAAACGACTTTTTTTATGTGATATAACAACAAATTAACGACATTCGACATTTTTTTCCTTTACTTGTTCTGTGAGACCTTGCTTCTTACTAAATTTCATGATTCTAGGTCAATGGAAGTACCCTATAGGTTTTGATTTACCTGCGAATTGAAATTTGGTCAAATCTAAGGCTTTTTCTTTTGATTGCGTTGACTTAGAAGCTTGATTTTTTTTACAGCTGTAAGGGACGGCAGACGTACGTATTGGTATTAATTTCAACTTGATGCGTCAACGGGTTCCTGAGAAAAATGGTCTTGACAGACGGACAGACAGACGAACAACAAAGTGATCTTATAAGGGTTGCTTATTTTCCTTTTGAGGAACGGAACCCTAAGAAGTAACTAAAAATTGCTTCTGTAAAATCTTATAGTTGTACGAAAAGAATCTTTCAAAGTCTGGGATTGCAGATAAGTTCAAGTTTAACGATCAGTATTGAACACCAAACGATTTATTTATTCGGTGGATGCGTAACTTTCAGTGTGTCCCGAGCAAGATAAAATAAACTTTAAACTACGTGGCAAACTAGTGGCTTATTAATGGCGCCCTATTTAAGACTTGATAGTAATGAAATTTCAAACTTACCCCAATTTATTATCGGGCTCAGGCTTAAGTTTCTAAAGATTATGTAGATATACAAAATGTTATCTTAATTGTAAATTTAAGGTCACCGATACATGTACCCTAATGGTTTTAAACTTTAAGTTTTAATGTAAGCCCTTCGTTTCTTAAAGTCTTAACGTAAAAGTTATAATAAGGAGGTAGTTTCCGTTAAAGTCTATAATATTTTATTTATATTTATTAAGAACATGGTCAAAGAACACTACCTAACTTCCTAATCTATAATTATCTGTTTAAAATACATTAGGTATACCTATTGTGTATGTCTGTAATCGCTAGATCATCACTATTTTATATTTATATACGCAGATTTATGTAGTCATGTGTATATATTTGTATATGTAGTTATGTGTATATATTTGTATATGTATTTATTTCTCTATATAATCTGTATATATTTACACAGACTGTATATATGTATGTTTATGTATTAGTGTGTACAATAATATAGTAGGCAGAGATAGGAATGACTGCATATATGTATATTTTCAATTACTACTATTATAACCTACTTTTAAACCATATTAAATGCTGTATGCTTTAGAAGCATGTAATGATTCTTAGAACTTATCAAATTATCTCCTATATCAGCACTTTTACACCAAAACTACCCATGTTTTCATTTATTTACTGTCGTATTGTCCATCCAAAGGTTGCTTGTAAGAGCTTTTAGCGATAAGGCCGCCCTTTGTACATACAAGATGTACCTATTTCATGTAAAAAAATATTTTGGTGTACAATAAAGTTTATTTATTCTATTCTAATATTATACATGGAGACTGTCTCCGAGATCACGGCAAGGTGATTTGTAACTGGGAAACAAATCGATCAAATGAGAATGATTGGAGTTATTTAAGTTGCATGCAATGAATGAGAATTTGTGGTAAAAGATTATTAAACACTTATATCATGTTTTTGTATATATACAATATCATGTTAGTAAAACGAAATCGTAAAAAATTAAATCAGACTTTTAGGGTGGTTCCCATGCAAAAATCTCTAAACATATGTTTATCAATTCAAAATTTCAACTTAATACTTCTGATAGCACGCGTATTTTATTACTTGTTTACAGCCATAATTCAGTGAAAATATATAAGCTTATAACTATAATTAGGTCGCGGAAAGCCGATTGTGAGAATTGGTTTTTGTTTAAATGTCGTGAAATAATTTCCATCATATTGATATTCTACTGCACCGGTAGTAAAGAACAGATATTAATATAGCCAGGTTCCTCCCATAATATCTCGAACGCCTCGGTAATTTACGTGCAACGTGACAGGAACGGTAGACATACACACATACTTGTATGAATTGAGAAAGATTGAGAGTGAGGTATCGTATGTGTCATCGACCTAACCTAACTATACACATTTAATTTATATTATTATCCGGTGTAGACTAACACAGCGAATTGTGAACTAACGACACATGAAATGAAAGCGATACTTCCTTATTTATAAATGACCACATGCAGCAGGAACAATACAATTACAACAGTTCAATAAATAGGCCTTTAATGGGACAATTAAAATAGCAAAATTCCTGCGGTGTCAAGGGACGGAACCGCAAGCAAACATTATTCCGCCCCCTTTTAGATGATTCTGCCCTCCAATTCCCTAATGTAGGTTTTTCAAGTACTCGAATTAAACTCAGCGGCAATTCGAATTATAATTGAAATCGTTTCCTTAAACAATTAGCTTGTCAGCGAAGGAAACGTTCCGGGTGCTAGGGGTGCGCGCGCCGCCCGCCGCAATTTTCGAACAAATAATTACTTTTGTTCAAATTTCTCGCTTATTACTTGTTTATTCCCAGTGCACATGTCACTCAATGTACCTGTGTTTACTATAAAATACGTCCATTTTGTTTCTCTGTAATTTGTTCATGATGACGAAACTAAACAAAATTATGTTTTCGTAACGAATTATGTCCATAATTAATGCAATATCCCAACTCCACATTCCATGTTGATACAGCTTTTACACCGAACATACCTTATGGCAATTTAAACCGTTCTTATATTCATAAAAAAATTATTACGACCTAATTTGTAATGTGACCAATACTAGATTGTACAACCATCTAGTATTATTCACATTATTATTCACCACTGACAAAAGTTTGCTAAAATAAAATAAGAGTTCAATGTTATATCGAGTAATTTTACTGCAAAAAGTGTAATCGTGTAGAGTATATCGGCATAAGGCTTCAACTAATTTATTTAGTGCAACCGTTAGCCAATTACGTAAGCACTAGAGCCATATGTTTAAACACTGTACAAAGTTTCCCACAGTTGTTTTTCTTTGGGCCGTGTTGTAAAACTGTGAGAATTACGATGTGGCTTCAAACAAGAGCTAGTAACCGATTATGCAATGAACCTCGGCAGTGTGTGACTTCTATGAATATTAATTATTCCGGAATTGTTCAAAATCAGACAGTTTTGATATGAGGTCTATGTTCTTTTCTTTTTAATGATCTCACATATTTCTACTGAATTCGGACCCGACTGTAAGTATACCTCTACCCTATAAAAGATAACTGTAAACAGCATACAAGTGTAGTTGTATCTGTGTTAAGTGAGATCGCAATAGATTAGTCAGTCTGCGTGTGACAACAACACACTACAACCCCTGCTCCTTCAAGTGAGGAGACATCTCTCGAAGTCGTCAAACAGCAGTCCACCGTGATAGTAGTGGTAGTATGTATATTTCATGGGCCATGTGTATTTCTGATAATCTCTGTTACTTAAATAAAGAAGTCGGCCTAGAAAGGAACCATAACTCTACAGGATTTATTCTCTTCAGGTACAGAATATTGCAACTAAGATACTTGCTCAGTCGGGGTATTGAAAATGTGACAGGAAAGCTAGACTTATTTTAAAGCATGTCCAGTTTACAAAAACTAGATTCAATCCTCCAATCCAAAAATCGTGTGAGCAACTATATGATAATAGTTATATCATCCGAGCTCACAGAAAATTTTATCGTTATAGGTAAATAGGAATAGAAACAGTCTCCAGCAACACGATACTACTCATCAGGGATCAGTGTAAATAGTAAAATAACACCAAATAAATCGCGATAGAATCTAAACCTAACACTATAACACTATAACTAACACTAGAAACTATCCCTGAAAAAATAAAGTTTGTTTTATGCCGTGGAAACTCACACCGCGGGGGGTCACGAGTATCGTAACTACTAAACCACTCACATAGCCGTCTCTTCAAAGTGATAAATTGATACTGCTAGGTACCTGAAACAAAATATAATTTCATTAAAAGCTGCCGGTTATGGGCAAAAATATTTATACATTTTCCGAGTGCGTGCCGGGATGATCGACTTTGTAGTTTTAGATTAGGTTAGCAAATTTTTTTTTTTTTTTTTTTATAATCTCGTTAATTCAATTTCTCGGCTGAAGTCTTAGTTTTACTTGGTCTGTTTAAGATAAATCGACCCTTTGGCATGTGAAAAATGTATTTTTTTTATATATATTATAGGGGACAAACGAGCAGACGGGTCACCTGCTGGTAAGTGACTACCCTCGCCCATGGCCACCTGCAACTCAAGAGTCACAATTGCGTTGCCGGCCTTTGAGATGGGATTTTTTTTTTTTAATTTATTCCTCGAATCAATAGGGATTGCAAAAAAAATAAAAGCATACGTCACCATAGTCAATTAATTGGGTACATTCCTGTGTTTAAAGTAAATTATTTCGCCAGTCAGGCAACGCATCATTATAGAATACTGTGAAAATTATTGTCCTCCTCATTTTTATTTAAAAATTTTAATTTATTTTATAATCGTCGAGTCAACATTAAGAGTGCATGAATCGCTAGTATACTAAGTTTATGGCATGAATAGACAATACTAAGGCGTGACGTATTAGTATTTCGTACAAAGACGTAGCGAACCTTCTGTTTCGACGTTTGTTAAAAGCATACTGATTTGACTTGACACTTGACATTCATCTACCCTATTGTATGCACAGGTAATTCTACCTAAAAACTGGTCCAGAAAAAACACAGCTCGTTTATCACTAACTTAATGATCCGACTTCATTTTATTATTTAAGTTTAAATAAATTAAAATATGTTAATAAAAGAAAATGTATCTTAGTTTAGGTCTAATTAGTGTGTGTAATGTCTCAGGATATTATTTTTATTTACTGCTCACCAGAAAGGCGTTCAATATATTCCTTCGCCGATGAAGATTATAGAAATGACACAATCTACTAGCAATATGACAAGATCCGTCCTACAGAATCCTTAGAAACGCTAGATCCAATAACTGAGCACCGTTCTTAGACTTCACTATAATAGCTATCGCTACTTCCTACAAAATAACCTCATCAAGGCATTGTATCCGTATTCTTTTTAGTGTGTATATTCTTCGTTGTCTTGATCATATTTAAAAAAAATATGTATTTAATCTACATAAATGGTTTCCGAGAACATGTAGGTACATTTCTCTCGGGACAAATCCATTTGCACCAAATGGTTAATTCAATTTGGCAATTCCGTTTTAATCTTGGTAGTAATTAACGAATTATTTCAAAACATTTTAACCTACTCTAAATATTGTTCGTCTTTATTCATAAAAAAACTAAAAAAATGATTAAACTTTTTGTGTATAGCCTTTTTTTTTATTTGCGTGTGGAAACCCCCTCGCCTCGGGCCGTCACCCCACCGGTGTTTTCGGTGGGGCGGTGTGTCGGATGTGTGTGTGTGTGTGTGTGTGTGTGTGTGTGTGTGTGTGTGTGTGTGTGTGTGTATAGCCTAGCCTACTCTATAGTATATTAGCCTATGATAAGATTTTAAAACGGATATATTTTATCTCCCTAGGCGACTACAATCGGACACACAAAATCAAACGCGGATGAAGCCACGGGCAAAAGTCATGTGTAAATGCGACGACCGCAAAAATAGCTGCATAAAGAGACGTGAAAAGCGGAGAGTTGCTCGTTAAGTTTAATATTTTATTAGCTTTAGAATAACAGCTTCCGTGAGCGTTATTCATTATAATAAAATAACTGGCGTACGTATTTCGAACGAAAGCAGTTCTCAAACCCGACGGACGAGGATGCCACACTGCGTTATGAAAGCATTTTGCCAAAATACATACGAGAATACCTGTGCTTTTAGTCAGTATTTTAAGCTAAAAAAATGTATCATTGTGGGTAGTCGCTCCGTAACTTTGTCTTACTGAACAATGCATGATGTAACAGTACGTCCCATGACCATTGAAATTACGGGTATTGACTGCTAGTTATTGCTAGTAAATAAATATTAATAATAATAAATGCTTAATTAATCCATCCGAGCAACGGCCATTATAAAAGTATCTAGAACATTCTTTCTCTTTTATACAAAATACTGTTCAACCCTTTGCTATCTTCCTATCTCAAAGAACGATTCGAGTTCATTCATTGTGGGTATACATTTGCGATCTCTAAGGTCACCAAAAAATCTGCAACTGAAAATGCCTGCACACTACGATTTTTTAAGTAACTGCAATCCGTTATGGAATGCACTACTTGTAAAAATTAGACAAACTCAATTATTAAGGAGTTTTAAAGCACTTGTAAAATTATCTCAAAACCTCTCTTACGTTCGTCCTCGTTCAACCCTATCTAGATGCTAGAGCTTACCTGGCGAAAAATCATTTTAAAGTGCCGAATTCTTGTTTTTGAAAAAGGAACACAGGCTGTCATTTCTTTTTCTGTTGTAAGGTTAGATTAAAAACAAGTATAAAAATAATCCCGACTCGATGACCCCTTTAACGATTTCAAAAGAGATAATGTTCTTCAAACGGCTGAACAGATTTTTTTAAATTATAGCTTAGAACACTCGATCAAGTCACCTTTCAAACAAACCATACTAAATCAATATCGGTCCATCTACACACGTTAAACTTAAATAGGTGCTTTTTTTGGTAGATGAATAGTTAATTTTTACCTACCTATTGAAAAGGAAGTTTAAAATATATCATTTTACCAGAGTGGACATCTTTATTGCCTAAAACAAGTTAGCTATAACCCAGCTGACCTTTCTAACGTCTAGTACGTAATAAGTATGCCACGCCAAACTTACCTCTCCAAATAAGGAATAAAAATACAGTTAGGTTTGTACATCCCGTTTACTGTAGATAACATTAATCTTAGCTAATGCCAGGCTTATGAAAGTACGCGGTTGTACGGTTTTTAGTTTTGGACGTGTAGGCGTATTTGATCTATTCGTAAAAAAAAGTTAGCATCTTACTCACAAATGATTATTTAACGGTTCTTGTAAGTTTGTGTATCAAGATTATCAAATTCATTATAATGAAATAAGTTAAATAAGGTTTATTTTAGTACTTTGAAGAACATATTATACAATTATTAGAAATTCGGTAGGTAGCATTGCAAATTTCTGATTGAATGGAATAAATTCTTTTTCTTTTTTTTTTAAAGACGACTCCGGCATTAGGAATTATTCCTGTGTCGCGGGGGACTTTACAAACATAGAAACAACAGACACAAAGAACACCCAGACTCCGGTGGGAATCGAACCCACGACCTATAAGCATAGCGGTCAGGGTCACTAACCACTAGACCAACAGGCCAGTCGAATTGGATCGGATTAGTGAGTAAGGTCGCTAGAAGTAGCTTCGTAGGGTTTAACACCTAAGTTGACATAAGTGACGTCACCGGTGTTGCAAATATTTATTGGTGGTGACCACAGAATAGAATGATATGGTGACAGCTTATCATAAGCCGTCATAAGATGGGCCGTGTGCTAATATGCCAATATACCCAGTTGTATAAAAAAAATAAAGACTCAATATACAACATCATATTCATAATTAATTCGTAAGTAAATTAGCTTACATCTTAAGTTTTTAAAATTTTTGTATTTTTATACATATTAAATCTTAGGGACTTAATCGCAATAACATTTATAAAGTACAATACCTTTTTTGGTTACCCGACGGTTTGACCGAATTCCGCCGACCGTGCAACCTGGTCGAAACATCAGGCAATTCAAATGTATGTAAAACCTATAACGTGATCGCGTTTATGCCCGTATACATAATTATATATGGTAACTATGATGTCAATTTCATCTTCTGACCTACACCCAATACGATATAAGACAGTCAACAATATTTTCAGTACGATATTTACACATTCTTATATACTACCTATATGTATATATCGTGTATCAATACAAAGTTATACATCGGGAAAGTTATAATTAAATAAAATTCAATTTTATTAGTAAAATTTATGTAAATTATATATAATATCCGTATAATCTTTAATGGTAAAATAATTTGTTGTACCTAAATTAGCAAATGCGATTAATAAAAAATTAATGGTCGTTTAGAGCCTTGTGCTGAAGAAGAATTTAAAATAAATACGCTAACCTACTTTTACAAAAAAAAAATCTACTTATTCAAGATAACATTAGAGTTCATATTGTGATCACCGCTCATGAATTTTAATAGGTAATCATAAAATTAAATATAATTTTGTGGCATTCCTATCAACTTTCAACCGTTACCTCGCACATAAAACTTTATAAGATATCTAAAAAGGCTCGTTCTAAATTTGAATGTAAGTACCTAAAAGTTGACTCATCTCATATAACACAGATCAAGTATGTAATCAAAGACATAGATTTAGTATTAGCGCCACCTATATCAATTTTCAAAAATTATTAAAGTTGCTATTGGCAGCCGCGAAGGAACACCGTGTGGTTTTATTCGGTTCGATTCCAACATACCACTTTACCGTTTGCTCTGGTGAGTTTATGTCCAAGGGGGTTTCCACGCGATAAAAAAAAATCCAGCCATGAGCTCTTTATGAAAATAAAATAAAAATTAGGTACTCGAATAATTAGTCTCACAAAGGCTCTATCGTTTGAAATTCAGATGCATTCAATTTGAGTATGTGAGTTAATACAATATTTCAAATGACCCCCACCCTCAGCACTCAAGTGTTGTGTTGTCTGAGGAACAACGTACCCGTCATCATCATTAACAACTTAATTGCTGAGATACGTTTAATAACCGATTTTAAACTTTTATTCTATATCCGAGATGACGCAATCACATGCTCCGGTGATGACTTCACCTGCTCCAAGTAAACACATTCTGCCTTTTGTTCAACTTTAGCATTTTGAAGAGCCTTGGCAGTTTATTAAAGGCGATTTTAAAGTCAGTGCACTGTCTCTATACCTATTTTGGACAGCGAAGATTGAGCTAACTATGCAGTAGGTATTTTTTAATTGATTCGTGATTAATCTAGGTGATATAAAACTTATTTTAAACGATAACGAAAGTTTTCAATTTTTTATGAAGAGGTAATGCGTGTACGATCTATGTAATTAGCCAAACTCTTCGTGCTGCAACTTGTACAATGGAAGTGACAGCGTCTGTGTCTTTTCTTAGAGGAGGCGATTTATTTAAATTCGTAGTCGCCTTAATAATTTTTTTTTTGTTGTATAGGGGGCAAACGAGCAGACGGGTCACCTTTTGGTAAATGACTACCGAAAAAAATTCCTTTTTATACTAATACTAGCTCTTCCCGCGGCTTCACTCGCGTAAAAGTTATTTTTCTATGCATATATAAAATATGGAATAAATTCATCGTAAGAATCATTATACCCAAAACAAACCAACTTTAATAATAATATAATAAATTAAATAAAAAACCGGACAAGTGCGAGTCTGACTCGCGCACAGAGGATTCCGTAAGCAAACAAACTTGTATGTGGATAGTACGTCTATCTTGGATTTCAATTTTCGGAAAAGACGGGCAAAAATAGGAGGGACTTTTCCGAAAGACAAACTTAACTTTGCAGTTCTAAAAATACTCTCCCATACATCGATTTACGACAAAGTCATCTTTCCAACCGCAAAATATAAGTTTGTAATCACAAAAACCATTTTTTTGTGATATAACAAAAATTAACAACTTTCCTTTACTTGTGCTGATAGATGGTGCTTCTTACCAAATTTCATGATTCTGGGTCAATAGGAAGTACCCTATAGGTTTTGAATTAACCTGCAAACTGTTCAAATTTGTTAAAATCTCAGGCTTAAGGGCCGTATCTTTTGATTGCGTTGACTTAGAAACTTGTTTTTTTTACAGCTTTAAGGGACCGCTGACTGACGTCTACAGGTTCCTGAGAGAAAGGGTCTCGACAGACAGACAGACAACAAAGTTAGATATTGTAGCACTTCGCTAGGGCGCAGCGAAAAGGCAGTCAGGAAATGAGGGTGTGTGTGAAGAGGCAAGTTGGGAATCAAACACTGGAAGCTGTGTATTATTGTATTGTACGTTATAATAAATACGTTGACATTCAAATACAACAAAGACTTCTTGAACACACACCCTTTTCCTGACTGCCTTCTCCCTGCGCCCTAGCGAAGTGCTACAATATATATCTAAGAGTTCATTTTTTCCATTTAAAACATTCTATAAACTTAAATAAAAGAAACTCGTTTCATCTGACATTTCATCTGTATAGTTTTATATACATATATGTAATATGTACATTTAAGAATAAAACCTGTGTTAGCTGAGCGGGTAAACTCTACTTGTAATGCTGTTCCCTTCATATTTTCTAAGTTTTGACCTTGAAACGTCATTTTGCATGAAGCTTAGTATTAAAAGAACATTCTGTAGGCTTCCAAATATCGCCCACGCGTATTGTCTAGACTAGAATGTAGCATGCTAACTTAATAGGTATATTTTAAAAGCTGACGACAACCCGTTCCATGTCATATTGCGTAGATATCGACATGGCGTACATTTTCTTCAGAAAATCGTAATGTTTTAGCTGATATAAAACTACGAATATATTCACTTCATATATATATATCAAGGCAGATGTTAATATATAAATATATACAATTAATTATGAAATACGAAACAAATACCCTTTATCCAATAATTCTTAAAGTTCTGAAATAATCCCTCTCGCTGTAGTCGGCCTCTCATGACTGAGGATCGAGGTCATCAATGGTTGGTGGAGTGGATTATTTGGCTCCACCAGCTTCTGTCCATCGCATCTCTGATGATCTTGTGGAGCTTCGTGGCAAACAACTCCTTTATCTGGTCTGTCCATCGGGTGGGTGATGGGCTTCTCGAACCCACCTTCAGTGTTACCAACCACGATAAGTTTTTACAGAAATAATCCCACGTAAATGAAATCAATTAATGAGAAAATCGCCACTCTAGAGGGTAGAAAATAACTAGTGATAGTTTCAATTGGTTGATTTAGGGGCCTTACTTAGATGGGTCCGGATGTCTTAATAAAAGCTGTTCCCGGATCCCTCCTACTTAAGGCGCAGTACGGCACACCGTGTGGTTTTAGTCGGTTCGATTCCGACACACCGCCCCACCGAAAACCCCGGTGGGGTGACGGCCCGAGGGGGTTTCCACACGCACAAAAAAAAAAAAAGGGGCCTTACTTAGATGGGATGTCTTAATAAAAGCTGTTCCCGGATCCCTCCTATTTTAGGCGCAGTACGGCACACCGTGTGGTTTTAGACGGTTCGATTTCGACACACCGCCCCACCGAAAACCCCGGTAGGGTGACGGCCCGAGGGGGTTTCCACAAGCACAAAAAAAAAAGTGGCCTTACCACTCAACCAATCACGAGTGAACTACAAAACCGATCACGCGTGAACTACTCAACCGATCACGCGTGAACTACACAATTCAGCATCATGAAATTTTGGAGACACGTTGCCAGGGGTATAGAAAAGGACTATTCCCAAGGGATAGAAAAATAAGGCGAGCGAAACCGCTGGCAAAAGCTAGTATTTTATAATTATAGATACAACTCAGAATTTTTATTAGTTTTTAACCGACTTCAAAAAAGGAGGAGGTTCTTAATTCGACTGTTTTTTTTTGTATGTTCACCGATTACTCAAAGACGCCTGGACCGATTCGGAAAATACTTATTTTGTTTCAAATTGCATACTTCCCAGGTAGTCCCATGGTCATCGGGTCAGGATCTGATGATAGGATATTGGAGAAATCGAGAGAACTCTTCAAATTTTATGGGCACACTTTAACTTACTTAACTTGCGAGCATTGGTCAAAACAAACTACTCCTACATAGGTACTATTAAATCCAGATGCCAGTACAAACAAGTTGATTTTAGTTTGGTAGTACATCGCAAATATTGTCTCAAATCGAAATGTGAAATGGGAATATATCTATAAGGCTGTCTTCTTGTATACTTCCCAGAAAACTAACCTCAGTAATACAACGCGGATATACGAAGAGTATAATCTTATTTCCTTAGAATTTAAATATTATTATGTTACTCATTGGTTGAGACTTTAATTGTTTAATTATGCTTATGTATTCATTATCTCGCTTAGAGCATCGTCTGAAAGTTTTTTTCTTATATGACAATTTTAGTTAAAATTTATTTGTTTACCAGACGTAGTGATCCGACTTCGCGACTTCGTCCGCGTGGAATAGTGTATTTATATCGAATCAACAGCCTAAAAAATAAGTTTCAAGCTTCTAACTCTAAATATGACGATAATTCCATACAACTTTTCATCCCCACCTTTTAATGCCCTACACCCCTTTTTTCGCATTAAAAAGTAGCCTATGTCCTTTCTCAGGCTCTAGCTATCTGTGTACCAAATTTCATTTAAATCGGTTCAGTACTTTTGGCGTGAAAGGGCGACAGACAGACAGACAGACAGACAGAGTTACTTTCGCATTTATAATTTTAGTAAGGATTTTATAAATGACGGAAATGATTATTTTTATATATATATATTTCTTCTGTGCGTGTGTATGTTACTAAACTCCTCCTAAACGAATGGAAAGATTTTAATGAAATTTATTGTGTGTCTTCAGGTGGATTCCAGAATGGTTTAGATTTACAATTGCACCCAGTAGATGGCGCTGCGATAGGGTTACAGAAAAAATATTTTTTACGTTCCGCCAGGGCAACGTTTACCATAGCGCTTACATATACATAACTGTCAGTCCTTTGGCGCTTCCCAGTTGGCGCGATTGACTTGGTTGTCTAAAACAGATGCATCGATCGAAACTGTTTTTGGATTTTTTTTTTATTAATTATACCAATTCGAATTCAATATTCATAGTTAAGATAAGACGTCTGTCGGGTCAGCTAGTACTTATATATAATATTATATCTATATACTGTAACAAAGTTAATTTAAGATTAACTATCACAGGTAAGTAGGCTTCACAACTTAACTAATAATACTGTAATATAGTCGAACGACTCATAAAATTCCATTGAAAATTACTTAATTATTATTTAATTTAATGAAGTTATCAACTACGAAACGGCCCGACACGCACTTCGCCGGTTTTATTTTAAGTTGGAATCCGTGTACTCTAGACCGAGTTAATTTTTTAGCAGAAATCTACTGTAGACGGAATTAATTTTGATTAGAAATCTACGTCCCTCGAAATCATAACCTATCCCATATTTCGGTCGGGTAAGTCATATTGCCGTCTTACTCTTGATAACTGTCTATTTTATTGTGTAATGATAATAATAACTTAACACATCTCACACACGGCCGTCTCATGCCAAACTAGGCAGAGCCTGTACTATGGTAACCAGACTGCTGATAAACATACTTATATATTTCTAAATACATACTATAGATCAATTACACCCAGACACCGAACAAATGATCATGCTCATCACACTATTACTTGTCTTGGGTGGGAATAATAGACTTAACACAATGTAAATAGATTGAAAATATTAAAACACTACAGCCATTCGTGCTTGTAAACCTTGGTCCCCGGCCACAGGGTCGACAACATCATGAATTCTAACTCCTAGCATTGTCCTCGCCACAAAGCGATTAACAAAATAGCAAATGATCCACTGATTCTTTACATTACAAGGTGAATGAAACGTATATGCTAAGATAGGCAACCTCAATGACATCATTGGTAATTCACAAATCTGACGCTATATCTGCAATAGCGATAACAGGTGATTAGTTTATAGAGCTTGAGCACTGCAAATATCGGCTCGAATTGGAGTCGCTAATTTGTGGACGAAATAAGAGTTAGGATCCGGATAAAATTTATTGATATCCGTAATCCATTAGTAACAAAGAATCAAACAATTAAATAAACAATGACAATTGGACACGCTTTTAATAAGGGTATTTACCTATCAAACGAGTAGCAGCTAACTGGATAATGGCGTCAAAAAAAAATTAAAATAAAGCAAATAAAATAAATCATTCAATATAATACATTTATGAATAAACTTAAACTCTTTTTAGTAAATAAATGTTATTATAGCATAGATGAGTATTTAAATAACAAGTTTTAAATTAAATATTAACATAGATTTAAAGATTTGTCTATATACATAGGTACATATTGTAATACTTTATTATAATGTAATTAAAAGTTAATTTTATTTATAATTAAGTCTAAACAATAATGTTTTTTTTCTGTAAATATTTATGTTACAGTAAATATATTTGTTACAATTAATTATTATTTTAAGAATATGCTGTGCCCATCAAGGTCCAAAATTGAGACTTAAGTTTTTTACACCTTTGTAAACATTTTAGAATGCATAATAAAGAATTGAATTGAAATTGAAAATTACTTTCATCTAACATGCTAAGTATTTTATATTCGTTGAACCTTGCAGTGATGGATTTGTAACCAACTATATAAATATCACATCTTTGCAGCTTTTGTTTTTGTTATAGACCACTTCAAAGGTTGCCGCGCTGCTGCTATTCTCGAAAAAAAGGACATGTTCTCCAAGTCTTAATTGTACTTATTTAGGTCAAATTAACGAATTAGGTACACATTGCAATACGTATCCTATCTGTTGTGTTTCAGGATCAAGAGGTGAGCTGCTAGTCAAGAGCATGCCGCTACCCATCCCCCGCTATGTTACTTTAGCCACTTACATAATAAACATATAATTTACGGTACGTAATAAAAACACAAACATATTATTATGTAGGTTTAAATTTGCGGAAGAATCACCTGAGTCAATTAAATTATACCGAAATTCAAGAACACTTAACGATGCCGTTATATGAACGACAGCGGAAAATAGCCCCAAGGTCATTCGGTACCGTTGGCTTGGTACTGTCATCCCCCGTCATACCGTCTGCCTATTTATTTCTACACAAGCCAATTATTGGCTTCCGATATAATCATATAACGGATAATTAAATTTCGATTGTAAGCTACTTGGCAGTATGTTCTTATTGGCGTGGGGGTTCGCTTAGTTGTGTCTTTGAAGTAATAAGATTTGTTATGTAAACATTATATAACAAACGTTACATTGCGGAGAGCATCACGGTGCGTGATCTGTTGAGTGTGAAGTGACTATTGTTTTCTAGCTCTGTACATTTTAAATCTACAGTATATTATTCTCTATTATGGTCTAGTGGTTAGAGAACCTGACTTCTGAGCCAGAGGTCGTGGGTTCGATTCCCACCCAGGACAAATATTTGTGTGTTGAGCACGATTATTTGTTGTGTCTGGGTGTAATTTATCTATAATATGTATGTATTTAGAAATATATAAGTATGTTTATCAGCAGTCTGGTTACAATAGTACAGGATCTGCCTAGTTTGGGATCAGACGGCGGTGTGAGATGTGTCAAGTTATATTATAATATATATTATTATCAATTCACACTCAGTCAGTAATCGTCAAATATTTAGAAACCTTTTTATGTATTTTTTGAGTCCGAGTTTACATCTCATTTTGAGTTTCGAATGCTTACGAATAACAACTTTTTTTTTAATTACTTACGAACCAAGGTGTTAATTAGAATAAATCAGTGTATTACAGACTCGAAAATTCAGTTTAGCTCAATAGTTCTATCTTTTTTGCACACCTATGACGTAATGACAAACATGGAAGGTTGGCAAAAATGGAACGTGTAGTTTATTCTAATAGTAATAATATTGTTTTATTGACTATATTTATATATATATATATATATATACATATATATACACAATATACAATTTACATAATCAATGTGTGTCAAAACATCTTTAAGACTTCCAAAATATATGTTAATTATTCAGATTAATTATGTTCAACGTTGGCAGCAGCGGCCTGCCAATCCAGAGAAGCAGATCTAATGCAACTAGATAGTAGGTAATCATAAAAACTATTGCGTTATTATATAAAATAAAAACAATTATATGTCATTCAAAAGCAATCATAAAGCAACCCCGACCGGACCGAAGCTGATTTCAATTTTAAGAGCAATTTTGACAACCACAAAAAATCTCAGAAACACACATGATGTTATAAAACGAAATTGCTTCTTTAATCGCTACAGAGTCGGCTTCTACTATATTTAATTTCGCTTGTAGTGTTAAGCACGCCATCATAATACATGTGTGCAGGAACAAAAAACATCAGATATTATAAGTACTTACATGCTTCTATGCACGTAACTTTGCAATCAATCTTGTTTCTATCAATACAAATAAATAAAATTGAAGTGTCTGTTTGTAATATCAAAATAATTGTTTTTTTTAAGCTCATATACAGTTATTTGCACAGTACCTGTGCCGAAAAATCAGTTTTAAAATTTTTTGTCTGTCGGTTTGTTCCGGAACGGGTGGACCGATTTTCACGGGACTTTCATTGGCAGATAGCTGGTGTTATAAGGAGTAACTTAGGCTACATTTATTTTGGAAATTTGATTAGGGTTCCGCGTAAAATATATAAGTATGTACACGCGAGCGAAGGCGCGCGGGAACTGTTTTAAATTATTGAAAACCAGAAATTACATCACAAACTTTTTTATGGTGAACCGAAAAGAGCAATGACATACAGGCTAGTGGAGTAACGGTTACTGTAGTTTATTTTTAGTTATTACTTGTCATCAACCAATCCAACAAACGTGATAGAGAAATCATCATACATTTCACAGTATAATATGTTTAACCAAATAAGTGAATTAAATACGGAAACATTATCACTTTCTAAGCAAAGCGATAGTAACTTATAATTTATCTTTGCTAATCACCAAAGTATGAACATGGTATTGCGTACTAAACCTAAAGAAGTAAGTGAAGAATGTATGTATACCTAGTTTAAAATTCCCGGTACCAGGGTCAGTCCCGCACCGTAAATACCGGTAAAAATAAGGAATTTCCTAGCAAATATTGTACAATTTTTACTTTACTCAGAAAGAAAGAACATGGGTACCTAATAAATAATTAAGGTATATACTTTAATTATTTATTAGGTACCCATGTTCTTTCTTTCTACAAATTAATTACGTTTTTTTATTTATTACGCTTGCTAGAGTAATAAATCATAAACGTTTTTATTAAACACTCTTTAGTTTAGTCCATTCTGTCCACACTAACTCACAATTACTTTTGAAATTATAAATTAAACTAATGTAGAACGAATTAATATTAAATGTTAAGAAATTTACAACAATATTTAATCAAACATTAGGGAATATGCCAATAACAGTACCAAGATAGTCAATATACACTGGACAGCCCTATTGCGTGTTTACCTGTCGAGCGGCCGAGCGAGGGTAATTATTTCAAGGACACTGTTGAGACAAAATACTGCTTACTTAGCTAAACTGTAGTTGTGCTCAAGATCCGTGACAGCTACTTTATACATATACAAATAATAATAATAATGGTCGCTCAGAGCTCCAAATTCGGACGGCATTTCATTAAGTTATTGTATGTCTATTGTCTATGGTTTTTTTTTTTCTAAATTGTATTTATTGATAGCCTTAAAGGATGATGTCTATAGCTACTAAACAAAAATAAGAAAATCCGTTAACAAACAGAGGAGAAAAAGGTACTAAAATGTTTTGTTTCTTTTTTGAAGATGACTCAAAATTAATAAGTATTCGGCACGTCCCAAGGTTGCATGTCGAACATCGAACATGTGATGAAGATGATTTTGCATAAAGGTCAATGCGTAGATTGAACAGGTTATACACAAGTTATTATTTTAGCTCCGAAGAAATAGCATAAAATAGAAAATAATTTATTGCTTAACTACCGGGCGACCTTGCAAAATTTTCAGATTATAATTCTTTAAGAAATCCTTAAAAATGGGCACTTTGTTCGTGGTCGTGTAGCTAAAAGCGGCTGAAGCGCAAGAGCTAAAGGTCGATCGTAGCTATTGTAATCGTAATGTTGATGTTCCAGGTTCGAACGCCAGCTAATACATAAAGTGTCTGCGTACACTAAATCACTACTAAATATAATTAGCACAGTTGGATGGGTTAGCGAGAACACTAGTAATGTGTTTATCCTGGTTTATCCGGTTTTTAGAAGCTATTAAAAATCAATATACAAGTGTCTATGGACTTTTTATCGTGTAGAAACTTCGTGGTCTTCTCGGTTGCACTGCAATCAGAGGATTAACTCTTGTTTACCGTGCGAGTTAGTTTGGTTTTTTTTTCATAAATGTATATAACATAAAAGCATTAATTGCTCTTAGTACCTATGTAACATTTTGTACACTTTAGCGGACAGTGTCTTAAACATTCTCAACAATTTAACCATGAGATAAAATACTTACTTATCGTAAAAATTATAAAAAGAAAATGTGAAAAGAGACAAATGATAATAAATGTTTATTTAAAAAATAAAATAAACAACAGCTGTATCCTTATTTCTAGACGTAGCGAATTTTAGAAAACAAAATATTAAGCGGAGGAAAGAAAGAGAAAAAAGATGAGAGCAGGACAACGCGTGAGAACATTGTTTGTTAATCGGAGATATCTGTCCTGATTATTGAAGAGGTATTGAGCATTTAGTAAGAAAGTAGATAAGTTAGAATTAAATAGATAGGCGAACTAAGAGATGTTAAAATGGAAGACCTAAAACGTAGTAAGCGAAGGGACTTCGGGAGCGATATGCAGACACACATTTTACACCTTATTGCTTATTTATTATTTAAAGGTCTTGTAAATTAAGTTTTATCAGAAATTTATTATGAACTTCGTTTACCGTTTATACTACTGAGCTATATTACTTTAGAGCTAAAGGTTACCCCTTCATAAAGTTTTGTACAACTAAATAGTTGATTTGTAGAGAAGTCAAGTCTGGGGTGTTATTCTACAACGTATCGGAGACGAACTTCTTAGTACAATAATAATAGTATTGTGTTGCCGTTCTAATGGGAATCTAATCAAACTTGGATAGAGTACGTCTTTGAGATTTACAATTTCATCGGTAGCACTTACCACCACAAATCGTGGGGACAAAATAACCTAAGACGCAAACCAGCATACGTGTTTGCTTGAATGTTTGTTGTCCATCTAATAGCGGGCACCATTAGATGGACCGAACTGGTCAAAGTGGATAGAGCCATTAGGCAAATACGGTGCAAGATCGCTCTTTGCGGAAGACCTATGTTCAGCAATGGACATCACCTGGCTGGGGTGAATGTTGTATCCACCTCTAATCATATATTCAGTTTTTAGAACCAATGATTTTTGAATGAGAATTAGCTGTATCTTTCTTATATCTATTCCCCTGATTGATATAACTCTATTTAATTCAAAGTTTTCGTAATGAAACGTAAATGCAAATCATTGAATGTTTTGTATGTATCTCAGCCTAATTACAATCGACTTTGTACTCTTAAAGAGCCTGTATAGACATAGCCAGTATAGCCACAAAGACTGAGTAATTCGTTACAACTGTTCCAACAAAACTCAACGCAATATTTAAAAGTTTCAATACTTTAACATCGCACTATTGAGAACTGAACACAGTTCACTCGTGTAAATATGACCCATTAAGAACACGCAGCCAGTCCTTCGTATTCACCCGCAGAGTATTCAACTGAACAAACAATCAGGATGCTTGTGGAGAAACATAATGTAGGCACTAAATTCATCTTGACCAAACAGCTATTCATAGGTGGTTCAGAAACAGAACTTAGCAAGCCCGTTTAAACCTCAACTCTTTCTTGAATCGTTGATTATAAGAGTCCAATCTAACATATACAGTGTTACATTAAGTTCAGCTAAATAATTTTGTACCTTTATCATATTTCAATAATTATGTTTAAGAAGTGGTCCAAGCCGTGACGGGCTATCTCGGTGGTCTAGAACATCGATTGCCAAAGTGGGTTCAGCGGAACTTAAGGGTTCCGTGGAAAATTCACCAGGGTTTCGCGAAATTATTTTTTATATCTATAGTCAGGCACAAACATCTTTTGAAATAGCACAAAATGTATGTTGAGAAGAACTATTACTTTTATATAGAGCGAGAATTATACGGTCCAGACTATGATTATACTATCCCAGATATGCTCATGCAATTGTCGGACATAAGAGAGTAGCTGCCCACCCCACCCCCCGGATTATATATGCTTACGTACTTATTAAGTTTAATAAACTAATGTTCAACTGAATTTTTTGTTTTCTCCCCTTTTTACATAACTTTTACGAAATTGTGAACCTTGCAATACATATATTTACAGAAATTCGTATAGAATATATCTACATAGGGCACATTGAAAGTTCTGCGCTCCTGGTCGCTCATAAATGTTTGAATTTCGAATGTTATATTTTTTAAACATAAGAAACTCAATCATTTATTTAAAAAAATTGGCGGGAAGTGTCCTTGAAAAAGTTGGGAAAAAACGACTAAGAACTCGCATTCTATTACATGACAATGCTTTGGCGCACACCGCAAACATGACAAAGTAATTTTTGGGTTTTGAAAAGGTAGAGCTAGTGAGCCATCTCGCACATACGATTTCTTTATTTGCCCAAAAATTTAAGATTTGATGAGAGGTATGACATTTACGGGGTCAGAAGAGGCCGTGATAGTTTTCAACCAGCACGTGAAAAACATGCCCTTAGACCAATGGTTCTTACGTTTACAAAAATGGTTTGGCCGAATGAAAAAGTGTCTAAAATGTAATGGAGAATACTTCGAAAAGAAGTAAATATATTATTTTACATGTAAATTGTTTTATTAATGAGTTACGCAAAACTTTTAGTGTACCCCACGTATTTAAATTAAATTATTCTCAGTCTAGATAGCCCGTGCAGTTTAGATGTTCAATGTCCTATACTATTTATATAATTGTTATTATTATTTAAGCATTTTAAAGAGTAAAGCATTATTGTGTTAAGTGTAAAGTACGCTATTTATATACTCAATAACTTCACGCATTAGCACTTATGGCAATTTTAAATGGCCGCGAGGCCAAACAATTGCTGAATACCGACGACAAGCTCTGTCGCAATGTTCGCATCATTGATAATTGTGTTGTAATCTTATTATGTTGCTTACCCACAACTTAAAAGCTATCAAGATTGAATTGAATTCTTGGTATTTCCTGAGAATAAGTTATAGAGGTATTGTTCATTTTTAAAGGTTGTGAAGGAATATTATAGAACCTATTGTTCCATGCACGCGGTGTATATTTATCTAGCCCACCATTTATCATAGAAACTATTAACTTCAATATGTGGGAAAAATCATTCTTTTGAATTTAATTCCATTCCTTAAGGTAGTAATCAAGGTTTGCCTGATGGTTTGGTTCTCTTAAGATGTTTGCGATACTACAAGTAGTATACTCAACATTTTCGACCCTGCAAAAAAAGTATGCTCGTTTCGAAGGATCTCATTTTGTAGTCATGTAAAGCTAGGGTAGGATGGTCGTACCGCACTTTGTGCGTCAGTAGGGGAATTTTCTTTTATTCCAACAAGCGTAAGAAAATCAGAAGCCGTTTAAGGTTAAACTACAATTTAGTCCTAATTTGTTGAAATCCTCTATGGTTGAAAGGGATTTTTTTGTACCTTTTAACAAAACATTCCAAGTGCCGGCCTTTGGCACTCGTTTTCTTCGAGCCAAGGCGGGAGGCAGCTTCTTTGATAGCTCGTTATAAGGAACAAAGGCAAGGCAACATCAAACGAGGCATTTCTTTACCCTCGCTGTGACATTTTAATAACGGTTTCCGCAATTGGTTTCCCATTTTCTTGTTAGCGTCAATTTAACAGTCGTTCGTCAGCAAATATTGCGTGAATTGTTTTAATTTTGTAAAATATGGGTAATAGTAGTAATAAGTAGTTTGAAATACAATGTATAGTAACCACAATAGAACTGTAATGCTTCAAGGACAAAGAATTGTTAAAGGACCCAAAAAACAACCTACATTTCCAAAAGCTAATTATTGGGCTTATTATAACAATGCTGGCAACTGCAACAAAAGTTTCATAAACGCATTACATAATGGCTCTTACTCTATCTCCAACATCTCAAGGAGCCCTATGTGATAATATTAAACAGCGGGAACATTAGATACTAATGCTATTTGCCAGTAGTTTACTATCTAGTAATATTGGATTTATTTGTTATCCCTCGTCAATCTCGTATACTGTATGCTTATGATAATCATGAATACAATCTAAATTACATTTCAAAAGTTCCACATTTATAAGTCTAAATAAAAATTCAAAGTAAAATAGAATTACTTTTGTCCGATAGCGATACAATCGGAGGAGGAAGCGATGTATCAAATGTCGCTAAGGAACTATCCGTGATCATCCTAATTATTGTTAATATGCAGCGAATAGATATGGAGTTAGATACCGGTAGTTCTTATTCATGTCTCATTAATGGAACATATTTCCAACATCTGGGATTCTCACCGCTGGATAGTTCCTTAGCGACATTTGATAAATCGCTTCCTCCTCCGATTCTGACGTCACTGAACTTTCCTCTTTCTTTCCAGGCTCCGCATTCCTCGTCGCTAGGTGGTGTGTAGATAGTTGTATGGAAACACCGAGTAAAACACTGTTTACGTTTCTGCGTTTATTACGAGACTAAAATGCGAACTTACTTTATTTATAATATATATTACTAATAATTTATTTCAAAATACAAATAAAATCAAACCAGTTGTCTTTTTAATAAACGTCAAAACAGAAGATTTGGTACATTTTTGTATGAAATACTAACGACATGACGTCACACTTAGTGTTGTCAAATCATGCAATTTTAATATTGACTTTACTACTATAAAATAAATTGAAAACGTTAAATAAAAATGGAGGAAAATTTTCACAGTATTTTATTTTATTGCATTATCCGATTTAGACGAAATAATTTATTGTGAGCATAGGAATGTACCCAACTATCTCTACTGTGGGGCACAATATCTTTTATTTTTATTTACTTTGAATAAAGCCTATTTGTTGGATTTATTGCAATTCTTAAAGTACTTAGGAGTACTAAAGGCAGGTGCCACGCTGCTCCCACAAATCCCTACCCAAAAATCTTTCTTTCCACGTGTTGTTGTCAGATCGCCGAAGTTTGTGCACTTTCTTTTACAAGAACTCACACCCGTATAAATTTACAAACAACACTTTGGGTAGTGTGGAAGCAAGGAATTACTCATAGCGTTCGTTATGGTAACTTGAGTATCGTTTGTACTAGGCTGGTCTAGTCATGCTCTCATCTCAAGTTACCCTTTGCTAAGCGAACGCACTGCACCGAATACTGATCTGTGATTGGTCCATTTCCATTGCTAAGGTCTCTCCAGCATTTGACTGACAGATCGCTAGTTTGCGAGAATAGCGACGGCACTAAAAATTATTGATTTTAGAGAATGGCAATGTTTTGTGATTTCCGCTAAAGTATTTTGTTCTAAATATATAATGAACTTGTCGCTTTCTAACCAACATTAGCACGAAATCGGCGTTGCATCTCCGTTCACCCTAAAATATCAAAGATTTATGATCGTTTGGCATACTTAGTTCAATTCGACTGAATTTTGAATTACGTCGATATTCTAGCAAACCAGCGAGATCTGTGTATGATGATACACATGACATGACCATAATGCAACGAGAGCTCATGACCAAATTTTTGCCTCATCCTTTACAGTCAAAACAGTATAAAATCGATAGATTTGGTTATTCTGATCCCAAAAATATCTAATTTGATCATTTTTTTAAACATATGACCTAAGCGCATTTTTAAATTTATATAAAAAATTACCCAACTGTCATTGCATCTGTCTGATGGACATGGTCTTGGTCGTGAGCTCTCGTATTATAATCATGTGGTGATTTTTGTGTGCTAAAAAAATCGGTGTAGTTTGAACATTCTATAAGGATGCAGAGGGAAGAATATGTTAGAATATTGAAAAGGACATAATTTACAAAAATAAAATATATGGGCAACAAGTAACTGAAAGGCATTAGAAAGCCCCTTTTAGTTAATTTTATTAGATTTACATTAATAAACGGCAAAAAGTACAGTATTCTTCCTCACTGTAATAATTGTAAAGAGTTTAAAAATTTCAAATTACTATTCTTGTAATTATTGTCCTCTGTTCAATCAAAACTATGAAATAAAACAGCAATTTTCATCAACTGTGACTCCCACCGTCGACGCTAAGCTTTGCGTAAAATAGCTGTCGAGCTACTTTACATGAGGGTTCCTTTTAATGAACGCATAGCGTCGTCCATCAGTCAAGTTTTATTTAAGAATTGAAATTGCCGACCTTATGTGTCAGAGCTCACTGTGAGTCTTTTTAGCATTGTTTGTGAATACAGGTGTGTCGGGTACTTTGCCTCTCATACGCATGTATTTGTTTCGAGTCATATCTCAGAGCAACACCATAGCCCTCTCATAGCTTGTTGGCGTAAGTACAACAAAAAAATTCACATTGCGATATAAATGATCAGTAAAAAAGCAATTTTAAGAAGGGTCATAAGGAAGTGTATAATAAAATGCTAAGGTAAAATCTACGATACGCCGGAATGGGAATATGCCTCTATCAAGTGTGTTTGTGTGATGTTTAATAAGATAATTAGGTACGGTTTACGATCCGAAGCTCCAAAAATGAGATGTTGATTCAAGGTTTTTCGATATTTATATATTCGATATTGTGCCTCTGTGTGTGTTAACTGTCAAAACTGGGGGTAAGAAACTATTAAAAGTTGTTTCGAATCTGTATCCAAATACTGTCTGTAACCTGTCCCTTTGAAATGTAAACTATCTAATATGTTCAAGTAACGAGCCGGCGGTAGCCAGCGAAGTCATTTGCCAAGTAGTGAGACTCATTGCCCTCTACAAACCAGTCCAACAAACGCGCGAACAGAAACAGGATCCGCAGTCTGCACCTTCCGCACGACGGTTACAAATCAATTACATAAACACGAATATGGATCCCTCCCGTTGGGAGGTTATACACAGGCAACGACCTGAGAGAAAGAGGGGATTGAACTTAACCGTCGATCACCTTAAAAAGAAACTAGTCTCTAATACACAGCCATTCGAATTATGCTATCAAACACGCTAGACTTAAGAGAGGGACTAAGCACATACGACACTCATGGGTCCGTCGTTTACAGATTAAAAGTAGTGAGCCCCAATCTTAAGAGCGTGCGTCTTATGTCTTTGGTGAGGTTTACGAATGTTATCGACTTAAATTAGAAAATAAATACATTTCATGAGTACCTATAGGTAATATTGTGATACAATTTATTTCGAACAGAACAAACTCTCAATAAAGAAATGTGCCTTACGTGCTCTAATCTTGAATGAGTTTATCGTCGTAATCTAATCAAAGTACATAATTATATTTTACATAACCAAACAGACTCCACCATTATAATATGTGTACAAAAAGCTGACTAGTTTTAAAATGACCTTATTTTTAAATTTAAAAAGCTGCTTGGCATCATTGAATCCGCCAGGGCCATTGTGTCCGATCAGTCACGGTCTCGTTCATGATCGCACGGACAAGCTCGACCCAGCGGACACTATGCAGCCATGCCTCACAATCATATTTCGTGATGGGCGATTACGAAATAAAGTTTCGTGAGATTCTATCGCGCATTACTATCGAATCATCTCTATGTGGAGGTGAGGTTAAAAATTGCCAAAACAATCCTAACTAATAATATTATAAATGCGATTATGAGTTTGTTTATTTGTTAGGCTTTCAAGCCATAACTGCTCAGGCAATCGTCATGAAATTAAGCATTCACGTCGTCAGGGGTACAGAAGCAGTGTAGGTACCTTTCATATAGGAAGAAAGAACTTTTCGCAATGAAAAGAAAAATAACTATTAGAAGGTCATCGAACTGCATTGATTGAGAAAATCCTCATTAAAGCGGGTAAAGCCTTAGGCGAAAGCTAGTTTAAGGTAGGCACATCTAACATCAGTAGTGTAAAAAACTGACGTGGTACGGATGGCCCGTCTAGACGTAGAGGTGGTTTGTACAGGAGCTCCCCTCACACCACAGTCCCGTTAGCCGGATGCCGGCCACAGCGCCCGCTTGTTATGCAATCGATGTGCCCCTCGTTTGCCGCACCGACGCGGCTCGTGCGTCGGCGTCGTCGGCACATGCGCGAGCGCATATTACAGCACAAGTTTTAAACCAATTACTTTACAACTCGCCACTCAACTTTTATATATCCAAAATTGTATGGCATATTTCTTTCCTTTTCGTTGTTACAATCGAATCATTGAGCATCACTTTAAAAGGCTAAGTTCTTTTTGAGCAAAGTACCTAAGTATGTATATATTATTTTCTATATCAACACGTGAAGGGAATTCTTTACACCCCTTTTTAAGATAATTTCGCTGACGGAGGAATGTGAAGTTTGGAATACTTAAAGTTTATATGTACTTAGTATAGAAAACTAAAATTTTTAAATTAATGTGTCATTTAAAAAAAACAGCGACATAATACTACGACTGTCCAGTATCTATTTGACCCGTCGTGGTACGGGAATTTTATACAATTACAGTTTAAGTTATACTGGCCTCAGAAATAAAACAAAACATTTTAAACTTAATGAATTATGGTCGAAATTTTACCTCCAGGTGATCTCTAGTTCAAATAAATGGTTCATTTAATAAATAAGGTTTCGTCATGGGTGTATATTCTTGTTTATATTATAGCACTACTGGTCTAGTGGTTGCTGATCCTGAGTGCTGAGCCAGAGGTCGTGGATTCGATTCCCACCCAGGACAAATATTTGTGGGAGCATGATCATTTGTTCTGTGTCTGGGTGTAATTTATCTAAAATATGTATGTATTTAGAAATGTATAAGTATGTTTATCAGTAGTCTAGTTACCACTAGTTTGGGATTAGCCGGCCGTATGTGAGATGGGTCAAGTTATTATTAATTATTATTATAATATTTGGATACTTACTAGTCTTCTAGTTAGTAGCTATATGAGCCATTTAAACTGCTAACACATCAGAGGACACCCAATGTATCCAATTAAAAGAAACAAGAACATTCCTACATGTTCTTGACTTTTTGGGTTTCATCCCGATTGCCGCCGGATTATCGTTGTTCCGAGCAATTTATAGAGATTTGCGGAAGATCTCCAACTATTGACATCGTGTGTAATTACTCGATTTAACCTACTAGAACATCATTGCAATTTTGGTACAGAAAAAAAACCCATATAGGTATACAAACAGATGAATTAACCACTAGGTATGTTATTAAGGGCTGTAGGGAAAACCCAAACCAAACATGTCAGGGTAATCTATGTTTAGCAGCACATGTTTTAAAATATGATTAATATAAACGCAGACTTATTCTTAAACAACACTGCTAAATGCGAACACATGGATTACGAGTAACTGCATTTTTTCATGATGTTAAGTCAAGCCAAGATCAAGTTGAGAGTTGATTTTAGTACAATAAGCTATCTGCTAATAAAAAAATTGCTAAAAAGCTTTTGGACTGTCTAAAAAGTGTCATATAGTATTAAAATTAAAGCAATATGACGTCCATAACATTAATCTAACTAGTACTACTTTTGACGAAAAAAATATTTTTTTCAATCGGACAAAAATAATATTCTACAGAACATACCTAGTACACCCTAAAATATGGCTACCAAACATAGGCCTCTTTAAAATAATTCACAGAATGATCTCAAAATATTCCAATTTTAAAAATAAGAAACAAACTATCTATCTAAAATAAACCAAAAAGAATAAAATAAGCAAGTGTTATAGACAGAAGCAAGAATTACTGAACTGATTCTCTTCTTTGACCATGGATTTTTTCACTAATGTGCAGAAAACAATGGGATCACCATTTTACCACCCTCATCATCCACTTTGCTTCAAAAGAAATCTAAGTGCATAAAATGGCTAGAAGTGGAGATCTCATAGGAAAAATATGGGCTGTTGTTAGAAATGATTCTTTCTTATTTAAAATCCGAATTAAAAATTTACATTATCATAAAATAGTTCGGTCAAAATAGACATTCAAGGTTACAATAATTCGCACAGAGCTGAAAATTGCTACGAATGTTAGGAACATATAAATAAAATGTGAAAAGATCAATCCCACATCATATAAAGTTATTCAATTTCAAAATTCGCAATTACATAGTTTTTTTTGCATTATTCTGCCAAAGGGCAAGTTTTATCATACAATAGATTAGACGAAAATTGTAGACCATGCAATTATCTATAAAAACGCTTTATATTAGCTTCACTTGTATGTTTGTTTGTATGTTTGTAAAAGACTCCTTTGGGCGCGATTTTGACCCACTTTAAACGGCCAGATTTCATTCAAATTTTGCACACGTGTCAAAGACCGATGATAATGAAATAATTCGATTAATTTTTTTATTTTTTTAGCGTTTTCTATAAAAGTGTTTTTTTTAGTTTTTTTTTAAACTATAATTATTATTTTTTCTAAGAATTACCATTTCTGAGATATTATAGTGAATCAAAAAGTTGAATTATCTTTTAAAAAAAGTATCACCGACTTCCATGTACCTAAATCATGATAAATTGTAATAAGGGGCCATCCATAAATTACGTCACATGAATTGTGGACCCCTTCCTTGTAACACTTGTGGCACCTCCTCACAGTGTGGGGGGGGGGGGCACGCTGTGAGACGTCACATATTTTGCAATTTTACACCCAGAATTGAAAACTTTTTGTATAAATTTTTTTTTTAAACTTTGCGAAGGGACAAGTATACCGTAGCTCTCAGTAGAGTCAAAACTTTAGGAATAGTTCTATCTGAATTAGAATCCTCTACTACTGACTCCTAACTGTTAAGTAAACCACACTATGAACGAGCATTAGCAGAAATGCACCGATTGAGAAATCTCATTTCTGACGAAAGGTAGACACCGGGAAAGAACCCTTCTTTCTTGAAGTCGGTTAAAAAGTCGTGTTCACCGTAATAAAATAGTATGTACCTACGAGTACGCCGCCTGATGGGAAATACGATACATTCTTTTAAGGACTTAAAGTAGAGCCCATTTGGAGCTAATTTAGTCACGGGATACTATATCCTAAACTCGGTTCAAGAATACTTAATTAAGTAAACAAGTTTTCAAGTCAAAATATTAATTATCAATCAAACTAATAGTTTTACCCAATTACTCAATCATACCACTTTCATCATTTCCGATAGCACCATTTTAATTAAATACAATATTATTTAATTAAACAGGACCACATAATAGGCCTTACCAGGGAAACAACGTTAAAGAAAACGCGCCATGTACTTCACGGGTGGCGTGGAAACGTGTACTAACTATTCACAACTTTTTAGATCTCAGATTTTTATTGATCTACAATTTTTATTTGACCTATTTTGTGATAAAACTTACTGTTTGGCAAAAAAATGCAAAACAAAACCATATTTGCATACTTTGACCTTAGATAACTTTTTTGCAAATGGTAATTTTTCACAATCTATTTATAATGGTGTTCCCGCGCCCCAAAACTGAAGTCAAGAACTGTACGCGACTTTTATTTCTTGCTTTTTAGTTCTTTTTCGTCGGTTTAATTTTTTGTTAAAAAGATTATGTTTTTTAGTTTTTTGTGGCTAAAATAATCAACTACACGTCTCCGTCATGTTGTAGTATCATTAGAACTACATGTGTGTGCTAAGTTTCAACAAAATCGGTCAACAGGTGAAAAGTCAATCGGTGAAGTCATTCATTCCCTATTTTTCCACCATTAGGGTTGAAATATTTGTTTGAAATTTAAATGGAACCAACTTCGAAGTAAGCCCTATCCAATAAAAAAAGAATTATCGAAATCGGACCACCTTATGAAAAGTTATGCGTGGTAATACATAAAAAATTATTTATATACGGGTCGACTTGAGAACCTCCGTTTTTTCGTCGGTTAAAAATGCCTGGGTATGTTGTCAAATTCAGTAAAAATTATACTAAAAAACTATCTACTAAGCTATCGTCGCCACGTCGTACGAATTTGGGAGTACTCGTCCTAACTTCTAACCGTTTCACGCAATGTTTCAGGCGTAGTATGAATGAAATTACGCGCGGTTTCTATTTACTTAGTTTAAACTTGAGAAATTATCTTCAACTTTATTTACAATTTATTACGATTATTAATCTAACTATCTAATCGGAATTTTATTTTTCTTAATGCCGAAAATACCGAAAGTCCCGGTTTTTGTGAAATGAATACCGGTATAATTAAATGCTTGATTTGGTCCGGTATCCGGTATATTTTCGGAATTCGGGATCCCGGTATGCGACCCCTAATCGTGTCTCATTTATGACAGTGACTAAAATATAAGGCATGTTATTTGATCAAATAAATTAATAATAAGTATAATTTGTTATCGTACTAAGCTTTAGAAAAAATAAACGAATACTTGTAACACATTTAAATGTATTTAAAATGTCTTTATTTAATATAACATAAAAAATATATTGGTATTGTATTGGTGTAGGGCTCTGTTTCCGCATTTAGACTCATAGACGGTCCATTATGCGTTCAGATAGGCTGCCTATTTGAGCTAGCCTAGCTCCTTCCAGAAGCACAGAAGCCTCCTGGGGCGTTCGCAGGCTTCTAGGAGCGATCTCGCACCCGCGAGAATACTTGCCCGTTGTGTGGCCACTCCCTCGCACTCCAGGATAACGTGGGCAGCGGTTTCCTCTGCGTTGAAACATCCTCTGCATAGAGGACTGTCTGTCGCGCTGATGGTGAATAGGTGCCGATTTAGGGCTAGGTGGCCCGTAATTGTTCCTACAACTATTCTAATGTCTAGTCGGTTAAGGCTGAGTAGCCTGCAAGTTAAACGTGGTGAGACCTCTGTCAGCACCAGTTTAGACTGCCTGCAGCCCGGTGTGTTGGCCCAACGACCGTTATGCGCTTCACGAGTCCTTTACCCATGAGCAAAGTTGAGTGAAGGGAAGTGGCAGTAGTATAGTTGGACCTGTCACTGACGTTGCAGATCCCTTCCTTGCCAGCTCATCGGCAGCGTCGTTCCCGAATGAATTACTATGCCCTTTGATCCATTACAGAAATACCCCATTGGCAGAGGCTAAACGCTCTAGCGTCTGGTGGCATTCATAAACCGACATGACCGCAGTCGCGGCGTAGGCTATTGCAACACACTCGCATTGAAATATGGAACTGTGTTCACCAAGCGCCAGTGATATTTTTATATTTAAATCTTGTGAGAAAACTCCTGCCAGTCCCTGACCCCATCTTGGAACCGTCCGTATAGATTCGCACTTCATGTATCCCAGATTGATCTCGGTCGTTTTCAAATAGTTGTATTTGATACTTCCTCTCGAAGATGTGTTGTTTCGGGATCCTGTCGCATGGGGCAGCGATTAGTGGTTGACATGCCACTAATTGATTCCATAATTTGATATGGGGACCCTCTCGATTATACCACAGACCTAGAAGTTTAAGTCTGATGGCTGCCACAGCTGCCTCCTGTTGTATATACAGGTCTAGTGGGGCTAGATCAAGAGCCACCTCAAGGGCAGTTGTGGGAGTTGTGCGCATGCAACTATTGACGGCAGTACATGCTAGTGTCTGGAATTGCTGCAGTTTGTTTCTGACAGTGCTTAGCTCCGTTCTCTGCCACCAGGCAATAGCACCGTATGTGATGATTGGCCGTATAACCGTTTTGTACAGCCATAGTGTGATTTTCGGTGATAGTCCCCAGCTTCTGCCGAGGAGTCGCTTGCATTGGCAGAAAATAATGCAGGCCTTATTTAGTTTTGCGTCCAGGTGCCTGTTCCAGAAGAGTTTACTGTCCAGTATCACTCCTAGATACTTGACCTCCTTGGTAAGGACTAGACGGGTGTCAAATAGTTTGGGTAGTCTAAATTCACCTAAACTTCGTTTATTTGTGAACATAATTATCTCCGTCTTTGTCGGGTTCACTGTTAAGTTGTGTTTTTCGCACCACTGTTATATAAGCATAAAAAATATATATTTTGTTCAATAAAAAAGTCCCTACCTCTTTGCGCTGGTAGTAAAACCCTCGTGCACACAAACACAAACATTGTACGTAGACACTCGCGTTGGGCGGGGTTCACTCACACAACTCTAAAAAGTGGCTTCAAAGTAAAGGGTCAGTTTTGTACTGGTCACGGTATCTGGACCTATATTAATCTATGGGCTTTCCCAAATTTTGTACCAATTTTCAGCTCAATACAAATTATTGTAACCAGTATTTGTTAGCTAACTTGACTTGGCTATAATCACTTACTTAAAAGAGGAGCTAAACTGTAAATGTCAAACTCACCGTTGCATGGCTGGTGCCACTACACTACCGCCACTTAAAATTCTGAGAACCGAGCATGAGTGTCTGTCACAGCCCATTAAATAAAGTTTGTATTAGACCTTTCGCTTTGATTATTAACACTGTGATCAGTGAGTCTATGTTTGTGTTTTAAAGAATTACGTGTGATTTTCGTGCTCAAACTGAATAATATTAATAAAAATGGAATTGAATGAGAACATCCAGAAAAGTAAGTAATTAATACAGATTTTGCAATATTCTAGTTACGTGGCAATACTTCCTGACAATTTTCTTAAAATTAGGGAGTACCCAAATGGAAATAAATAGTAGGTACCCCTATAGTTTAAGAAATTAAAAATATTTCTACTGGATACGCTGCATAAAGTTAACTTATGTAGGAAAACATCAAAAGTATATCTCTGAAGCAATAAATGTGAAACATTTTTTTTATCTCCTGAAAAATTTATTATGCATTGTTAGTACGTAACGTCGTAACCGTCGATTTAATTTTTTAAGAAATGTAACAGTTGTAGCGGAAACAGAAGACGAAGACTTCACTCAATGTGTCAGCCCCCCATCGAAAAAGCATGCTAGAGCTTCCCTAGGTTAGAAAGATGAGTTATGCTCGCTGTTTGAGTTCTTAGGTTAAATTTACAGCAACGCGGATATTTTAATCTAATAAGCTCTAAATGGCTCTAATAAAAAATGTATTGATCTATTGATAAAATACCTATGAAAGGTTACCAACGATCCGAGATCGCTTGCATGATTATCTAGCTTTGGTTATGTTATGAGTTCTTGAAAGTAATCATCGTAGTATTATCCCGGTTGCATCCTAAGACTGTGCTTTGAAGCCTCGCCGGACGAACTCGTAGTCTCACGAATAAGCAGCCACCGTTCTACTGACTGAGCTATTACAGCTCATGTTCATTCACATATAATATATTTGAAACGTCGAAGTAAGTGAATAATACCTATTTAATGATATAAGTGATGAACAATTAGGTCCCTTGTTGTTTGACAATAGTTATGTGTTCTCCCTTATTTTTATTTCTACCCACAAACAAAGAAAATAAAGTACATCAGTATGTTGCCAGTATCAATATTTACAAAACTGCTATTATACAAATTACACGAATACACATTAAATAATATTAATTATGCACATAATATATATTATATTATAACAACATTTATTATGTGTAATAATAACAGCAGTCTTGTTGTAAACATTGATATTGGCAACATAAATGCTGAATTCTAAGGTATATAAAATTTTCCTGTAACTTTTTAATCACTACTCTGGCCACTGACAGTCCATTATATTATACTAACAAAATGTAGACGATACTATTACAGAATACATAACTATCGATAGTCAAAACTATAGATAGTATCAAAAGTATCCGTAGCGTAGTGACTATCAAGGTGTAGTACTATCAATACTGTGCTATCGATACTATCAAAACTATCTATAGTCCTATGGATATTTCAAAAAAAAAAAAGAATGTATGGACTGCATTATTTTCAGATGAAAGGAGTCACCTATTATTGAAGAAAATGCGTTATTTAACTACATACAAAATTTTTCACCAGCAATGTTTTGAAATGATGAGACTTGGATACGCCTCATTGTAATCATTATCAGAGGTTACTTGGGAAAATAAAATTTTATATCTACTTGGTATCAAAGTATAAGTGTTATTGTTGTTAATGTTATTTGCTCCGAATATGTATGACCAAGTCGAAAAGATGCCAAACACAAATTTTTTAGTTAATTTTTTTTAGAGATGTTTTGGCAATAAGTGCAATATGGAAAAATAATTTTTTTCCACCAATAAAATAAAAATAAAATTCACCAATAAAAATATCTGCTGACATTGAAATTAAATAACTTTTAGTTTTTCTCTTAGATGCTGTTAAATGTAATGTAAAATTATTATTTAACTAATTCCCAATTCTATATTTTAACTGCTTTTTTATCAGTGTAATTTGATCAATGTTGGAATTTACTTGAATTATAAAACCAACATTAATACAAGTAGTGGACATCTCGTTTCCTTTAGATGACCAAATAATATTAAGTGTTAGAAGCATCGCTTAAAGCATGAATGGAGTCTCTAACCAATTTTAAGTCATGCAATTGGCAATAATACTAAATACATGGAAAAGCAATGGACATAATCAACAAAACTGCTGATTTACAATTTCAACTCTATGTTTAACCAATGTGTACTTAATTCATATAGGTTGAAAAGTTAACATCTTTTAAAAATCTTTAATTATTATTGTTGTAATAGTTTTAATATTTATCAGTAAACAAAACACCATTACAATCAGATTAGTTCAATAAAAATAATGCATGCAATAAAAACTTTAGTAGCTACTGATCATTTCATCCTCAAGAGTGATACAAAGTAGTTGCAATACAGTTACAAAAAATAATAAAGCGAAAAATTATGCATGTTAAGATATTTATTCAGACTTTTAAATTTTCACAGGTTGATTAGTAAAACTGTTTTTCAAATTTATGTTTAAATGTACTGGAGCAGCCAGCATGCAGCAGGTGAGCATGCAATATTAATAATAGCAGTGCAAAGGCATCGAATACGTAGGCGGCAAGGTTCCTCTCCTCTCACCTTGCGACACTGGCAGCGCGGGGTCTAGCGGGGTCGCCAGCACAGTCGCCAGCTGCACCACCGTTTCAACCACCCACAGCACGCCCCACATGTCCCACAACCACATCACACACCACTCCACTATCTCATTATTGGCACAATATTCACACAACTTAACCGATACGAACGCCTAACTATACGAATAACTCCTTGTGGCACGATCATACTTTGGAAAAATTCATATTGTTTTATATGATTATTACCGCGTCTACCGGTTCCTATCACATTATTCTAAAATTATCATCCAAAGTATAAAACGTGTGTTGTTTAAACAAAGACAGTTATTGCACGTCATAACATTCCTCCGGATCGACATACAAAACAACACACGACGACGTCTCGATCCCCACTAGCAGTCACTGGCACGCGATTCTGTGTGTTGTGTTGACTACGCTCTCACTCATTCCAGTCGTTTAGAAACGAGCAAGTAATTTTCTGTCGATGCTGAGCTGGCGATGTAGTGGATACATCGAATAATCGATGCAATTTTTTTTATCGAAAATAAGGTGCACAAGTGTGACATTATATAAATTATTTTTTAACTTTAAACTGTCTTGACATTGGGATAAACCAAAACCATTTTTTTTCAAAATTATAAAAAATGTTAATGATCTTCAAATTCTTATTGTAAATTCAGAAGTGATATACCTAATGCTGTGGTGGGGTAACACACCATGGCAACCGTAGTTCCAATTTTGGCCATGCTCGAGATACTCGTCGTACACTGTAATTTGAAATTTTACCATACATTTTTTTTCTTCGTGTGCTTTGGTTTACAATAACATGGATAGTAAGGAACCAATGGAGGTAAATCAGTTCTCTGTAGCTTCATAATCCGCTCAGCCATTTCTTCTAAATAATATATGTTCACTTGAGGATCCTTAGGCAATAAAAAATCGGACGCTGGTACCCATTCATCATTTACTAGACGAGCAGGTTGGGAAAAAATGCCATCAAATTTCAAACCGAATGAACCTATCAAAATAAAATAAAGATGATTTTAAATAATAATTACAAATTAGAATTGCTAAATGAAGATAACACAATATTTATATTACCGTTACAGTGAAGTCCTAAATTGACAATGTCATTAGGACTGCGATCGAAAAACCACACCTTTATTAAATTCAATACAGCAATAGATTTACTTAACAATGGTTGCCCCTTAGGGTATTTTTTCTGAAAAAAATGGGAATACAAATGTTAAGAATGATTAACTAATAACATCACCAACAACAGTGACTATCCACTTATCCAATCCTGACACGTGGCCATCAAACAAAAGGCCCACGTAATGTGAAAGCTTTGGATATATCGATATGTTACATCTTGATAACCATTGGAATCTATATCAAGGATCGGTCTCGGATTTAGATTGAATCAGATTTAAAATTATTCTATTTTATGTACTGTTTTTATATTTCAGAAACCCAGTGGGATTATCAGGAGCAGGTGAAATCTGTGATCTCCTTGATACTTGATGTTGTTACCTATGTCTTAGATTTAGGTAGGACATACTAGCTGTATTTACCTTCGTTTCAGCTACCTTGACCCACAGGCTCTCATCAAAATACATCAAATATTCCAAATACCTCAAAGTTGGTGTTAATGTCCCAATTTTAAGGGTAGAATCTTTAACTTTTGTGAATCTGCTGTAAGGTTGAAAAGTGTCGTATCTCTGAATTGTAGACCTAATATCAACTATGTGATTTATACCCACGAAACCCCAAACGGGAGGACAGAACATATTTCTGCTTGGTACTTCAGCAATTTCTTCAGCAATTGGCAAAATTTCATATCCTAAATCAGAGGTTACTACAATTATGTGATCTTTCGTGATAGTGACCATCTGTCTGAGATATGTCGCGTTAAAACATGCAGGACCCACGTTCGGAAATACTATATACATATTACGAGAACCAGAAGCATTAATCAACTGTGACAGTCTTTCCATTACTTTTTTGTTTTCATAAAGCCATTCTCCTATAACCATGCGCTTTCTGAAATAAACATTAATTGAATCTGTAGTTCCTATTAAACAATATTAAGCTATTTATTTTATCATAGATACAAACAAGCTATAAATAAAAGAACTAGTAATTGTTACCGTTTTGAAAGATATTAGCAGAAGTTAGTTATTATTAAAATGCACGAGGCCAATAAATACTGAATCATATAAAAGTAAGTTAAGCAAATATTTTACATTCAAGAAGACTATATTTTTTCTTAACAACACGTAATAGTAATAAGTTGATCTTTGTGGAGGTTTAAAAAATACAGCAGGTTTAAATCAATCTATAGAAGGTTGTGCTTAACATCCTTGACCTTGAGGCTGACCTGCTTGGCTTTTGCTTGCTTACTTAGTATTAAGTTTATTAAAGTAATTTTGAGTGAATTTTTTTATTTGCCTAGGCCAAAAGGTGGGGACGCCCATGTTCTTAATTTAAACATCAACAATTTCAACTTTTACACTAAGTAGTACGGCATCACAACCTGTTAACCTATACCAATATCTAAAATAATAATAACAATTTATAGCCTTACTCAAATGGAACATGATCCAGAATTATCAGCAAATCAGAACATGTAAGTGCTATGCCAATTTTATTCACATATTTAACCACTTTACCGGGATATATGTTCTCAATGAAAAAACACTGTTTTTCCACTGACAGCATGAACTCTTCGGAGCAACTCTCATCATATATGTAAATTTTAGCTACAGAGTTAAAACGAACATTCATTTCCAGTAATCCTACTATTAAACTTCTAGTTAATGGATTCCCGGCTCCAGAAATAGTGACCACAATATCTTTTTTAGAAGATTTTACCAATGAAGAATTTATCTCATCTATTTTCAAAACATTTCTTTCAGCTGCGACTTTCTTCTTTAATTGAACACTGTTTTTAAGTAATCCCTCAAATTTATTGGATCCAAACAGTGAATCAAATTTATAATACGAATAACAATAATCTAGAAACTGTGGAGCTCCACCTATATAATATGGCTTACTACCCGCCATTAACATTTCTTTCCATATGAGAGGAGATCCGACATGATGCCATTTATTTTTTAAATTTATCCTGCGTAGCCAAGCCTGAGAATGGAATAAGCTGTGTTAAGTTGAATTACAATCCATTATGTATTATTTATCATGTAGAATGTATTTACCTGCCAATCTAGAACTTTTATCTCTACACGATCAAAACAGAAATCAGGTAAATTTTGCGAGAGAAAATCTGCTAAAAGGCAACATTCAGCGAATGATACACATTGAGACTCTCCCGCAACCACAACACGAAAACCCATTCCTAATTATATTTTAATCCAAAACTCCACCAAGCTTTGATCTAATGTATTTTGATAACATTAACACAAATTATTTCAATTCGAATGTCAAATATGTGCAATGATAATATAAATATTGAGTATAACATAAGCATAGAGGTTAGTTCCACAGTAGGGTTAGAGCTGATTAGCCCTGGGGCAACAAAAAGGTTATATGCTATGAATCAGTTTATTACCTATAGAATTTGTTAGGTGAAGATAGGCACAAAAATAACTTAACTCTTTAGACCAAAAGTGAAAACTGAAACTTGAAATACTGAACAAGTGTATTTGATTCTAGCAGATCTAGAAGTTATTGAAATAGAAAAAAATACTATGATATTAGAAATTACTTCATATACGCTGAATTTACACTGGGCTAGCGTAGCCTGCGGTAGTGGGGACTTGTATAATAAATAGATAATTTGAATAAAATAATACTATTTAAAAAACTGATTCACGATTTATTTACAACGACCAGTGTTGAACTTCTAATTTATGCAGCAATTAGTGTAACAGTATATAACCGGAATACATTGCCCATTGTATATTATAAAATATAATCGTAACATCGTTTTAAAACAATACACCTGATATGGTCAGTTGTGTAGAATTTAGATAATTAAATTAATTAGAAATACATACGTAGGGCGCTACATAACTTTAGTCGTATGCGTTTAGATATCATAATGTCATGATTTAAAGATATATCCATAAACTCTAAGTATTTTTTTTTTATTTATTTATTTCTCTTTATTGTACACCTTTAAATAGTAAATATTGCAAAACAAGTTACAAATGTTAAAGTATAACAATCGGCGGTCTTATCACACACGGCGATTTCTTCCAGACAACCTTTGTACGGATATTGTCAAATATAATTGAGGGTAGTATGTGGTGTACAATATAAGGTTATGTTTTGTGCATACTGAAGACTAAATTTACCTATAAATATATTACATACATATATTAATATTCATATTACTTAAAGGCCCTACTTATCACACATGCTTATGTGTATAACTAGCGACCCGCCCCGGCTTCGCACGGGTGCAATGATGATAGTAAATATACTACAGAATGTCTTTATATACAACGTTCACAGCTTTTTTGTCATTAGACAATACAAACATGTTTTCTTCAGAGGTTACTCTTGAAAGAGCGACATATAATTGGCCATGTGAAAAACACTCAACGCTGAAATCTAAGCCTGCAACGATGAAAGTTTGACCCAGCGATTTTTTAATGGTCATTGCAAAAGATATCTTTACCGGAAATTGTCCGGCCCTCTCGCCGGTACAGCCGCAACCGCCATGTCCCTGCATTTTAAATCTGTAATATCTTCGAAAATATTCATTGAAATTACATACTGTAAAGGGCAATTTTATCTATATTAAATGCATAATGTACTTAATGTACTTAATTGGATAAGCTGTGTTAAGTTTATAAGGATTATTATTTGTCATTATAAATACTTTTTAATCATATATATATATATATATATATATATATATATATATATATCATATATATATATGATTAAAAAGTATTTATAATGACAAATAATAATCCTTCATTAAATGAGTGCAAGGTTTTGGCTTGTCGAATTGTTACAGGCAAGTTATTCCATAACCTAAACCATAACATAAAAAAACAAGATTGGAGGCAAGAAATCGTTGATACTAGTTTTTTTTATTTTTTTATTATAGAATCGTAAAGAGATAAGAAATCGTTTGTTCGATTTTAAATACATTTTCTAAATGAAACTGAAATTTTGTAAAAATTTAACCGTAGCTTAACTAAACAAAAATGTTTCGAGGAAACGAGTAGTGCACTAAGGGCAACTTACCATCGGTAAGGGCCAGAGAACGGTTGTATATTAAATTTAATCGCGTGGTAAATTAAAATTTAATGGTTTGTCAATCTGGTAGAAGTGATTAATGATAAGAACATTGAGATTGTACAAAAATAATTGGAGGAAGACCCACGTGTGACGTTGAGGAGATTAGGGGACTGTGTTCCAGATACTTGTTTGGTTGTGATGGGGGCAGACCGGAACCAAATTACTATGATTATGAAGTTCGGCGAGCTCGAGTCTCGCGTGAGCATCCGAAGGGTTCGCTCTCCTCCAACAAGATCTCCCAAATTCTTGACAAACTCATAAATTAATTGCGTTACATATGTAACAATGGCCCTGATGTCTCTAACTAAATAAACTATATAATAATACCACAATACCAAATATTAATTAAGATTACCTCATTGATGAAAACTAAATTCGAATGTTTCGTAATCGATTGTATCCAATCAAGATTTAAATTTCAAAACGAACAGAAACTCCACTTTTCAATATTTGACGCTATTGACAGCAGAATGGTGATATTGCCATTGCTTGACTTTGACAGTTTTGAAAATAAAATATGGTGATGCATCGTCGTCCTGTCGCTGAACATTTGTTACCTATCTTTAGTTGAACCATTAAAATAAAAGAAGTCCAAAAAAGTTGAAAAGTTGACTAAATTTTACTCCGTCTCATAAACGAATAAGAAGTTGTATAAGTTTTGTAAACTTACTACAATATGGTACACCAAAGTTGGGGTTTCTGTGACTTGTCTATACATAATAAATACGAACTTGATAAACTGCACTACTTAGAAAAGCTTGGATTTCATACTGTCGCTATTGACACGCACGTCGAGGAATCGTCAGAAGAGCCGAAAAAAAAGAAGAAGAAACGGGAACCTAGAGAAAAGAAAGATTTTATACCTGCACCTTTAGAGATATCTTCAGATATTTCAAAATTGACAAAACTGAATATACTACAACGGGTGACTATAGAATTTTCTGATTCCAGTATTGCTCATAAGCTTAATCAATCTGAGCATATAAAAAAATACGACATAATTGCTGTAGTACCAAAAACTTTACAAGCTTTTCAATATGCTTGTGGAACCATGGATATAGATATGATAACATTTGGACCTGAAAGCAGAATTCCATTCAAAGTTAGTCGTAAATTGTATACACAAGCTGTTGAAAGAGGTGTTTTTTTTGAGGTTATGTACTCCCCAGCCATAAGAGATGCAACATCAAGAAAGAATATTATAAGTACAGCACATTCCTATCATGCAGTTGGGAAATCAAGGAACATTATTGTAACAAGTGGTGCAGAGAATTACATGCATGTAAGAGATGTACATGATGTCATTAATCTTGGATATATTTTTGGGCTTAACAGCAACCAAAGTTTAGAAGTAATAAGAAACAATGCTCGAAGACTCATTTTGAAAGCAGAGGGAAGAAGGTGTGGCAAGCACTATATGACAGTGAATAACTTAAGTGAAAATTATACTAATGATAGTAATAAAATAACAGAAAAATATGTTTTTAATTCTTTATTTCAGCATTTACAGAAAGTGCTATATTACTTTTACAAAAAACATTACTATTCATACAACACAAGCATCTTTATTAGAGATTATACGGTTTTACTCACGTTTGTATTTCGGGGATGCCCGACTAGTTTCAGACCCGACGGGGGCCCTTTTTCAAGGAGTGAAGCGTCCTGCCGCGACGTGAGTGTGACGCCTGACACCGTCGCGGCAGGACGCTTCACTCCTCATCATCATCAACATGAATATCACTCACGAAAGTTTTTATTAAAAAAAACACAAGCATCACATGCTGGGTGTAGACATTACAAGTTTAGTAATAGGGGATCTAACACCTACATAAATTAATGTGAAAATGCTGTTGTGTAATAATTCCATTATACTGCATTGCATTATTGCAACGTTATTCCTATTAATAGTCTACTACTACTTCTACTGTATTTAAATGTTGTGCCAAAACTGCAACTGAGTGTCAACAACTGCAACAATTCCTGACCCAAAAAGTGTACTATACATATATATGTATATATTATTCAGGCTTTCTGTTCAAAAGGCACTGCTTGCTACCATGTGATCAGTGGTGTTGATCAGTTGTGATGCATATCATCACTACATATTATAAAACAAAGTCCCCCCCGCGTCTGTCTGTCTGTTCGCAATAAACTTACAAACTACTGAATAAATTTTCATGCGGTTTTCACTAATAGATAGAGCGATTCATGAGGAAGGTTTAGGTATATAATTTGTTAAGGTTTTGTGTAAATTGGTTGAAATATGATGATGATTGTTGAAGATGTCTGCTAACTGTGCCGAAGCCGGGGTGGATTGCTAGTAATAAACTAAAGGTGAATAGTATAGGCTAGCCTTAGGCTACACCTCTCAGCTAGCCTTAAATATTGATCTTTGCTAAGTAATGGTTAGTAATACGACAATGCAATGTTCTACAAAAATATTGATCCTTCTTGCATCCCATACCATACCCCTATTTCTCATACATAACCACAATAAAGAATTTTTTGAAAAGAAATTATTACAAATAAAAAATTGGTTAGTTATTATAGTAATGAACATTTTTTTTATTATGACTGGCATATTAATCCTTACGAACGAAAGTTACTTCATCATCAAGACAATTTTATGAAGCTAAATTTTGCTCTTAATAGCTCGTCATTTGGGCGTATAGTTTAGGAGACAATGGAACATTAAAATAATTTAACACGGCTCGGGTCTATGAATATAGGAGTACTCGGGCAAACAATCCGTGTAGCGCATAACCTTTTTTTTCATCGTGTGGAAGCCTTACCGTCGGAATCAAACCGACCAAAACCACACGGTGTTTCGTAACAAGTGAGAAGAACCTAGAACTCCGGGTGACCAGTAGGCAGCAACACCATTGCGTGCGGAAGTGCGGATGACCTTGGCACCCTTCAGGTTTAGAGAGGCCGGCGCTGAACAGGTCGCGCTATTGTCTCTACGAGAAACGAGCATTGCTAAGTAGAGACGACCTGTGGACACCTCCACGCCAAGAAAATGTTACTAAAATATTGTCTTTGCTGAAGTATTATAAATAAGCAATCAGTGATTTCTTTTAAATTATACGCGGGTGATACCGGTATACAGCTAGTATAATATAATAGTCAGTGCCTATTGCCATAATCTCTAAAAGTTTGTTAGCTTTTAAAATTGAAAATGCTTGTGCTTTTTGAGCGGTTCTCAACTTCAACTTTTGATTAATGCTTAATCTAATTCTAAGAGACGATCTATTGTTGCTTGCACTCTGTGGTCAGTAGCGACAGCGAGGACGGCACTCTGCAGAATAAGGCGACATATCGGATTTCAGAATATATGCTAAGCCTAAGGATATATATATATATAATCTAAGCCTAAGGTAAATTTTTCCAACGAGAGAGTTCGATCCTGTCAGTATGTAACTTACGCATCCTTAGTGGTGGAATATACATAATATTTATCCCAATAATGTAAATCTATAATATACTTACCTGATTTCATTATGGTTTACCACCCCTTTGTGTCCACTAGCTTATCCATCCATGGTCTCCATGTAAAAAGGTGGCGAGCCAACCTGCAATGCTCGAGTACCTACTTCTTGGCAGGAAAACTTACCCAGACCTAGCCCAGGAATACACAGAGCCATTGATTCATTAGGAACTCTCTCTCACCGAATAAGTATAACCAATTTTTAAACTTTCGCGTTCCATGATATAATTATGTATTTATACGGGAATTAACCGTGGCGAAACTGTGACCGAGTGTGACCACGACCAGTGCAACCTGGTCGAAACGTCAGGCAATTCAGAGGTATGTAATACCTTTTCGGGATCGCGTTAATTGCCGTATAAATACATAATTATAAGTATAACCAACTAATGAAAGCCTATAATATGGTAGATTACAACTCTTGAAACGAATGATCATAAAATAAAAAAATAAATGCAATAGAAGAACCTTTATTTTGTTCGATTGTACTTTCATTCTGACTTGACGGGATGTACATGTGAAACATGTTCTTGATCTAACTGTTCAGATGCAACTGACGCTACCGGCGAAGTCCGACTGGCATTTAACGTTACATTTGGCGATGACTTTACCGGTATATCTTCTGGTAATGTAAACATATCAGCAATCCTCTTGAATCTAAACCAAAAAATATTCCTGTAAATATTTCTTTCCTAGCAAATCTAATGACACTGAACTAAATACCTTCGTTGACGAATGTAATTGCTAGAAAACTGTTTTATAAAATTAGTTACTGCTCATTAAAAAAAACTCATTTAGGCTTTCCACTAGAGTAATGCGAGATAGGTAAGCATGCAGCAAAGTCTATTTAAATCTGAAGTGTAGCGAAGATGAGCTATAAAACTTTGCGAGAAAGATTCACCAGGCAAGCTAACGCTAATGCGAAGAATAGCAATCGTGCATAATAATTATGTCTCAAAACAGACTTAAGGTACCTACAAACCACCGTGAAACCATTCAGTTGAACTGACTTTGACGTTTATATTTAAATTACATACATATGATCGAAGCATCTAAGGTATAATTTTAAGTGTGGACGAAAGTTATTTATCAGGGCTGCCAGATTGTATAATTGAAGACAAAATTTGTATAATTCGGTTAGGGGCCATCCATAAATTACGTCACACGAATTTCATGATTTTTGGACCTCCCTCCGTCCTATCAGTGGTGGTCACATTTATGGGACCCCCCTGGTGTGATGTCACATATTTTCAAATTTTAGTTATGACGAAAAGAGCAGTTCTAATATTTTTCTAAGTATAGTAACGTTTCCAGTCTTTCGTTTACAGGTAATGTTTTGTTTAATACTTTAGATTTCGACATGTGACGGCACGAAGCTTATGACCCCAAACCCCTTGTGAGACAATGTCACACTTCATTCAATCCCCCCCCCCCCCCCCCCCCCTTAATGTGTGACGTAGTTTATCGATGGCCCCTTATCTTATGTATCCGCTTTGTATAGTAGATTCCAGTGTATAATTGGATCCAATGTCATTACCGATGTTATAGCATAATAAGTAGGTACATACACATACACCTTTTATTGAAATCCCCAAAGAGTGACGTACTATAGTCTGTCGAACAACACTGATTTTGTATAATGGTAGGTGATTTCGTATATATTTATTTTATATTTCTGAGACTCAGCGGTATAAAATAAGTTGTCCTTGCTGACAGCCTTGTTATTTATATTGTAATAATCAAAATGATTGCTCTTAGGTAATAATAATCTACAGAGCAACTCAGTGACACAATACAGTACTTGACTGTCAAAATATGGAGTACCTCTATCATCCTTACGTAGAAAAGACGTTATTATAAATTGTCATCGTCAATTCGTTTAATTTTACAATTCCAAAAAAACTTGAAAGTAAATAGAACTTTTTAAGTCTTATTTAACACAATTGCACGATGATTGCTTAATAGTTCATATTGACCATAAGCCGCTATTCTATATGGTTCACTTATACGCAGATCGCGTTGGCTAACAGAATTTATCTAAATGAATAAATTTATGGAAGATTTGCCTTGATGGCCTTGTTCACACTGATTAGTGCAAGTGACACAAAGTCATAGTTCTGCTGTAAGCCACATACACTTAGCGCGGATGAAATACACTAAGCAAGGGTTAGTATGAAGCTCAGAGGAATTTTAAAGCGTGGAGTAATATTAAAACATTTTATATAAATAAAAATGCAATGGTATTCGTTGGTAGGCGCATCAGTTGAGAACGGCTGGATCGATTTGGCTACTTTTTTGTTTCAAAATGTTCGCAACAGTCCAAATTTGGTTTTTAGGGACATTTTTTTTTTAAGTTGCCCTTCAAATTAGTAAATTCAGGGTAAACTGTTAAAATCAACTGGACTTTATTATTTTTTTTCATTAAATCAACAGTCAACACGACGTCAGTTCACGCACAGAGCACATGATATGATATTTTTTTCATTTGATGGTCATTTCTCCTGAGATGCTTTGCCATAACTCAGATATACAAGAGTTTCATAGTTGTAGACTCCATGCTTTAATAGTTCCTATATAGCACAAAGCGTATCATGAATGATAAAATATCAAACAGGGTCTAAAACGATAAAGGTTCAAAATAAAAAGAACAGACCCAATTTTTATTATGTATTATTTTCAAATGCAATCTCAACGTTCGGTACAAGTTATTACAAAATGTATAAAATCCGCACACTAAATATTATTACTATAGTCACAAACAATCGAGATTTTCACACAAGACTTATTTATATAAGCGACGTAATATATGGTTGTTCTAAGTACTTTACAGAATAACTTTAATATGTTAATTCTCGTGGTGAGCTATGTTATAATGATAATGTATGTAGCACCGCTGCTATAAATCTGTCTACTATGTACACATTCTAAACACACTAGTTTATACCTATATAGAATATTATTACGTGTGGACAAACTCTCCTAAAGTAACAACTGCAAGTTTGCGCGTTAGTAACAATTAATGGGTAATGAATACTCGATGTGAACAAACCGTGTGCTTATATAGCTTGTAAGTATTCTGTAATAGCGATATAATGAGACTTGAATGTTTTCTAATTAGCCTCTATAGGTAAACAAAGTTATTTATAGTTGTCAACGAGCCGAGATAAAGAATGTTATCAATTAGGGATGTACAATTATTTTTATGTTTACAATATTTTTCTTTATATTCAAAATATTGTAAGTATGTAAGTTACCTCTCATCCGTAAGTAGTAATGATGAGAGGTACCTTACGTACGTATGATTTGTATATTTTGAACTAAAAACGAAGGAAATACGTAACGCCTCGATTGCACTGCTTGCACAACTAAGTTCTTAAAATCGCTTTCAAGATACGGAATCGTTGTCAACTCGTGCGCTGGACCACATTCTTGCGTATGAGAGTAAGGGATAGATATAGTTATCCCTTGCTGTGGTAACGTAATTTATCTCATCTCGTTGGCCTTTCTCACTCATTTTCATCGCTATTGCAGATGTTTAGTGAGATGTAGCATTGAGCAACAAAAGCTTATAAAAATATAGTTATTCTAAGATAAAAACAGTCTTCAATGTCTTTTATCATTTAAAAATTTATTGCGATATATTTGCACAGCGCAAAAGAAAATAAATTGAGACACAATCTAAGATAGGTGGCTTGATACATAAATACATGACACCACAATAATACACTCATCAATTTATGGCAATAATCTTACACAATTATTAAAATTAAAATATATTTGTTGTAATTCATTCACCATTCACATTTAATAATTACATAGACGTAACAACATAATAAATAATCTCCTGGCCTAATCATAACTTTAACAAATTCAGTCTCATTGGTAAAAAAGAAATTCAAATTTTATTCTAGCGAGTCCTTCCTCAACAACTTTATAATGATAAAAAACAATAGATAATTATGACACAAATTCGTACATAGTAAAAAATGGATAAATAGGAACCGAAATACAAATAAATTGATTGGTAGAAAATAAATGCAATATTCTAACTAAAGTTGCTTTTGTTAATTATTTTGTGGATATTACTATTTTTATTTATTCGTCACTTTATGACACTTAACAATACGTGTATGTGATTTATCTGTAAAACACTAGGAATTTAAATGTAATAATGCGTAGTAAATTCTCATTTAATATAATAGTACATGAAAACTGTAAACCACCTAATTACAAAACATAGACTACGAGAAGAACTGTACTATATAATATTCTAGTACTTTTGTTGGTACACGTTTTGCAATAAGGTGGTAAGTAGGTACATACTATTGTTTGCAGTTCATTAAATTTAAATACAAGGCTAACGTCTCAACAACATCTAACTCTAATCGCGAATATTTGTTGCCTATTTTAGAATAAGTGTTTTGAATTTTCTTATTATGCAGAATTATGGGAATCGGCTACAATTTCGGTGTAAGTACACGCTCAGCACAACTCTGGTACAGAGCTTGCTATGTAATGTTGGTGTGTACACATTTTCTAAGACATCTTTGGCGTACACAGCTCTTGATACAATTTTGACTTCACACAGTGAGGCGTGTTCGTGTATATACACAACTGTGTACGCATCTCATTATTTATTTGAAACTGCTAATGCTAAATAATCCGACAAGAAAGACGATGCTCATAGTTTTTTTGGTTATATACAGGCGAGTTTTAAATAAATTCACTAATGCACGTGTTCTATTCTTAACATGAAGACTACTGACTATCTGACCCTCGGATTTTTTAAAGATACATATCGACGTTGCAAAGCAAAATTAACCATTTTGGGTCTATTAGAATCAATTACTAAGCTAAACTATTGGACTAATCTCGTCAATTCAAATCCTATTCATAATTTAAAATGGGATAGGATTTTCTTAATTGTAGCCTTTGGTAACGTAAGCCAGTAGGAAAAATGCATAAGGACTATATTGACGCAAAATCGTAAGCTGCAAGGGAAGAATCCTATACCATTTCTTAGGGTTGACTAGGGTTTGCCATGGGTGCGTGACACAATTGGTGTTGTGAGAACGAAATATACCAAGTGAAAATTAAAAATGGCATGACTGCTTTAGGAAAGTAACAGAGTACATTCTCGCTTATGAGTAAGTCGTTAAATTTAGCCTTGGGGCTGGATTGACAAGTCGAGAAGAACACCTCTATGTTTGTAAATAGAGTACTTTTATTCAACAAACCGTATATTTATTAGTCTTAATAGTATTATTGAGAACACGAAACAAAATTCAAGTCTCATTTCCGAACCACGCGGTTTTAGTTGTAATACTCGCTTGTATATAATTATTTACACGTTGTAAAAAAAATGCGTGATATTCCGTCGCCGTTCTTACCAGTAGGTCCGTATGTATATAACGGTTGTATTTATTTAGGTATGTATATAGGTTGGTTATTCCGTTCGAGGGTTCAGTTGTTGAGAAAAGAGACGCAGTGAGCGACAGTGTTGACGTTCTCCACCAACCTGTTGTACAGTTCCCGGCGGACACTGGCCGTGAACTTGCTGACGAGACACAGGGTCACGGTGCCAGCGAATATGGCATTATATAACAGCACGAGTTTGAAGTTGCCCAGCCATTCTATGCGGCCGAACTCGCCTAGCAAATCGAAGTTTGTAATACCTGGTGGACAAATAGAAATACATTCGTTAAATTATGGTGATTGTAACGAATGCCGGTAATGAGTAAATTTTATTATGCAACATGTTAAACAAATTGAATTGTAGGAATTTGATTATTTAACTTCAATATCGATAAAGGCAAAAATACATAAAAAAATACTTTTTTTCACGAACAATACAAATCAATAAAAAAATTACAGCAAAAAAAACCTAAATTTTTAGTTACAGTAGTATCATATATTAAAAATATTTTACGGAACCCTCGGTGCGCAAGTCCGACTCGCACTTGGCCGGTTTTTTTTTCCTGCCTTCAATTGTCTGGAAATTAACATTGTGAATCCGTAGATTGATTGGACTACTAATAAATAATAACTTGGGTACTGACCGAGCATCTTGACGAGCAGTGGGTGCGCGGTGGAGTAGGCGAGCAGCAGCGCGCAGTGCGCGATGATGCGCGTGAGCGGCGTGCGGCGCGCGCGCGGCAACACGCGCAGCGCGCTCATCGGCGTGCTCAGGCCCGTCAGCGACGCCGCGTACAGGTACACGATCAGGAACGCCTCCAGCACCGCGCCCGCGCACCCCAGCTTCGATAGCGACGCTATGCCCAAGGTGAATTGCTGGAATTAAGATTTATAGATTTATAGAATAAATTAAGATTTGAGACTCTAGGTCATTGCGCAGCCTGGAAATCTAAATTCCCGATATGTAGAAACACCAGGGCCAAAGCGACTTATACTGCTTATAATAACACCATCTAAAACTTTTTGTAATGAGAGGCGCTTTTGCAACTGCCAGGAGTACCTACCAGCCTCCGGAAGGTCCCAGCCAGCAGTGACTCCATGCACTTTGAGCAGAGCAAACACTGTTCCCCTTATGGAGAAACACCTCTACCCGATAGTGAAAGGCTACTCTTCTCCTCATTATAAGGCCTGGATAACATAGCTCGCTTCCAAAATTTACAAGTTCATCATCTCTAAGAAATAAAAAGCTATGTATGTAAGTGTAAGCTTACCCGTGTGCTAAGCGGCAACGCTTTGATTCCAATGAGCAGTTCGAGCGTGTTTTGTAGCACCATGAGCACAGTGATGGTTGTTAGCGCGAGCAACAAAAGCATCGCAAGAGGATACACTACATTTCGTTGTAGAGATGAGGTCTTGCGTTGGCTCTCCACTTCCTGGAGATTAGAAACATAGTATAGTAAACATAGTAAGTAAACTCAGTTAAACCGCTTGTCAACCAATTAACATTATTTAAACGCAATATTTATATATTTTTTTTATGCAGACATTTCCGGACAATATAAAAATACTTCATACTTAATCCCTTCATCCTTAATAAGAACATATACTTAACAAGATTATAATTAAATTAGAAAATGCCTACGGCATTAAGTCCGCTTTATGCATATGTATTTGCAGGAAGTTTAAATAAATAAATTAAACAAAAACCCGACTGCGTTAACAACACAAAAAACCTAAATAATATACTGTATGTCACTGCCACAACTAAGACGAATTGTAGAAATCCTTCAAACGATTTAAGCTACGTACATACGCTCCAAAAACATTACCTTCCTTCGGCAGTCAAGTAAAAAAGGAAGCAATTACCCCAAATTTCCAAAATAAAATTAACATAACTGAAAGCCAATATCCTATCGGAAAGAAGATTGCTACATTAAATAACAAAGAATTTCAAGGATACTATTAGAAATTGTACAGTAACTAACTGTTTATTGATATGGAACAGACTTAAATTTACACCAATATTGGATTTAGGATACACCTCCTTGAAGTCTTCTCCGATAGATTACTTATTTTAAACAAGGTGATAGTAAGCAGAATTTTTGCAATCAATGGCTTTATGACACTATTAAGAAACTCTAATGTTATTATTCCTATTAGTTAAGATATACGGTTTTACTCTCGTGTATATTTCGGGGATGCCCGACTACAGACTAGTATCGGACCCGACGGGGCCCCTTTATCAAGGGGTGAGGCGTTCTGCCGCACCGGTTGCAGGTGCCAGACTGGTAAAGAGCCCCCGCCGGGTCCGAAACTAGTCGGGCATCCCCGAAATATACACGTGAGTAAAACCGTATATCTATTGGCTATATCTATTGACTATTGGCAGTAACGCAATTCTAAGCAGGCTGAGTGAAAAATTTATAAAGGGGAAGGAGGAAAGGGGTCTAGAGGAAAAGCGGGTATGCAAATGTTTAAAAATAAATTAGATTTTCGTTACAATAAAATCAATTTTCACTTATTAACTAGATTACTAATAACTTCAAGATAATTAATATAAGCTACAAAATAGAATATCTCACTATATATTTTAATAAAAAATAAACATGTACGGGACCCGTGTAATGTTTCGCGACATGAAGAAACATTAATATTCAATTTAGGAAATACTAGCAACCCGCCCCGGCTTCGCACAGCAGAGACATCTTCAACAATCATCATCATGTTTCAACCAATTTACACAAAACCTTAACAAATAATATACCTAAACCTTTCTCATAAATGGCTCTATCTATTGGTGAAAACCGCATAAAAATCCGTTCAGTAGTTTGTGAGTTTATCGCGAACAGATAGACGCAGCGGTGGACTTTGTTTTATAATATGTAGTTATTAATATAGTTTTGGTGTTATATTTGTTTGGGTGAGGAAAGGCAGATGGTTTCAAGTGACGTGTTTTATACATTACTCACCTTCCTCATAGCCACGACTCTCTTTAATCGCTCATTAAGTCCAGCTTGTAGAGCACCGTTCCTTAACCTCAACAAGGGCGTATCCTTGCCTTGCAGTATGGACTGATGACTTTCCTTCGATATGGACACCCCTGCGTCCACTGGCGCTGAAACGTCACCGCGATCAGGATACATGGGCTCAGGCGATATGTAGCCCACTCCTAGAAAAGAGAATATAATATAAGTAATATGGTTAAACTTATCTCTCCTTGCAGCAAAAAGTAGGTACATAAAAAATATATTTCACACGTACTTGGCAGCACCTCGTGTAAGCGAAAACAAAGCATCAAGGTTTCACTTCGGATTTAATTCGAAATTAAATAGATGAATGGAGGTAAAGTTTTATTCTTAAAAAAATATCTGTAAATTCTTTTTCTCATGTGTCTTCCTATGTGTATCTTGGTCAACAGTGTCAAAAAGGCTTTAACAACTTGGTTGAGCAGAACAACAGAATGTCCGACGGAAAAAAAATCATTTATGTAGCTTCACAATTCCGAGACAAGCCTCTTGCCATCTCTAAGACTATTGGGAGCTCGTCTGAGATCTCAAGTGACGTATAGTAATGTAGTCTAGAAGATAAACTGAAGCTGGCATCTAAAAAACTAAGAAGCAAGAAGAACAAAGAAGCCGTTTTTCACTGTGGAGTGAAGTGTTTCTTTGTAACTTGCAAGTTTGACTTCATAATGCATAGGTCAATTTATTACCTACGGCCTATTACCAACAATGGTAACATAAATTGTTACTATTGTTGTACCTATGGGTAGAAGTGCTTGGATATCAATCAAAGACTAGATCGGTACGGACATGAGCCTTGAGGATCGACACAACGACGATGTACAACTTTAAGCCTTAGGAGCAAATTATCCTCCAAAGGGCAGTCTTAAAAGTGGTACTTTACCTACCCTTCTTGTATGCCACAAGAGACTTATACCAAAAGTTTAATGTTCTTACAGTTCGGTAACTTTTTGTTTTCGTTTAATTCTTAAGTCTCGATCCTTCAATTAATGTGTGGTTGCCCTCTCCCCACCCACCGTCAGTCTTAGTTCATGATGAGTCCGCAAGTATCAACCACATACTACTCGCAGAGGGTTTGCGGAAGGCAACCACGGGAAGGAAAACTCTCCAGACTTGTCATGGGGATCTACACGACCTGCACTCGCTCCCATGGCCATTCGCCGTGCACGCCCTCTGGGCAGGAGGGCGCGCCAGGGCTGGATATGTTCCAGGTTTATCGAGGCCAGTTGGAACACATCCAACCCCGCCAAACATTAAGGGGACCATTAATGTTAAATGCCCTTATCAATTTCATCACTAAACATGTGTTTTTTTGGGAATTACTGATTTCAATCATGGTACAAGCATGTCACTATGCTGTGGTGGCCAAGAGGAATGAGCATATGCCACTGACAAGCTGTCAAGTGAACTCACTAACGCATTATTATTGTTTATTATTATCATGGAGTCATTCTTGTAATTGCAAGAGTGTCTCAAAAACAGAGTAGGGAGCAGATGCTATTGGTAAATTAGTCAATTCCTGTAATTATAGAAATTTACTAATTTGCCAATAGCCAGCACCTGTGCTCCCTACTCTGTTTTTGAGACATTTCATATTTAGCATTTTTAGTTTTTAGTTGTTCTTGAAGACGGTCAACCTCATATTGCAGTACTAAAATAAAATAAGATTTTATTTCAATAAAATTCTCTTAAAAGTGTAAATAAAATTGGTTAAAATCCAGTAAGAACAGTCGGAGTTATACACTCAATATAATTCCGATTACTCAATTGCTTTCTAACGAGGGTAAACTTTGTGTTCACGAAGTCAAAAGTTGATAAAGTGATTAATCTTATCTATCTATCTTAAAAAGTTGCAAGTCATCAGTTTACATTTTTTATAAGAAGATACTGTAAGTTACTCCGAGAAAACAGTAACTGCTTTAAAGATTTACTGTTATGTAGAACTGTTATACAAAAGACGACCGATATTCCACCACCACGTTCATCGAAACCTGAATTGCATTATCAGGTATATTAACAAAATATATTGACCGTTGGGTCTACGAACGCTGCTAATTTTGGAAGAAGTTAATGACGTAGTTATATTCAACAATAAGTAATAATAACATATAATATTTTATAATAACAGGTAGGTATGCAGTGTAGATATGAATTACCTCTAAACACACCGAGTGAATATTTATAAACATGGTATTGTTAGACGGGTCAGGTACACACCGATGACAGCGAGACACTTTCTCGTTTTGTTGTATCATGAAACGTCTAGAAACATTCAGTAATTTAAGGAATAAGTGGACTGTTTCCATAATATATACATAATACTTTAAAGTCAATACGCTGGCAATCGATTGTCTAATGCCGCGTTCCAATAAACAAGAAACGATTCGTTTTGCTTACGGACGGTAAAATTTCATTGAATTTTCAATGAAAATTTTACCGTCCGTAAATAAAACTAATCGTTTCTTGTTTATTGGAACGCGGCATAAGGCTGTCTACTTGCAACTGACTGATTGGTTACAGATACGGCTCAGTAATAATAATAATAACTTCACACATCTCACACACGTCAGCTGGTGCATTTAAATAGTCTCCTGCGTTACACTTTTCAGGGCATCAGCTGACAATCTTTCCACCGAGATACAGCCAGCTGACATTTTTATTTATTCACAAGAGCAAATAAACTGTCATCTGATAAATTTTCAATTGAAAAGAAATCACTGAACGTATAAGTATTTATTCATATCTTTTTTCACGTTCATGTGACCAGCTGACGTGTAATCCACCATTCTATAGTCAGGTGACTTTTCTTTTTCTTCAGGATATAGGGTTAGCTATAATTTGATACAATTCTCAATCTGGAGGAAATTACTTAAAATATTTATTTTTTCTACGTTCTCGAGAGACTGCTGCTCCTCATTCCACCGACGGAACCGCAGCTGATATTCACGAGGCTTCATGATACAACTTTCTGAAGCATTTTACAAATTATCGCCCGAGAGCAAATGATTGACGAAATTTGTACCTGGCTCGTGAACTATTAGGATTACGTCTTAAAAGTCTTCTTATACAGGCTCTCTGAGATTTGTTGCTATTTGTTTGATTGGTAAAAGTGGTTTTATTTCAAGAGTTGAGTCAAATTGTGACTCCAATGTAGGAAAATAATTAACTGTACCTTGTCGCTAATTAATTGAGCACAGTTCTAATTTCATTAGTCTCATGTTCTTTAACTGCTTCCAATTGTGGGTTTGTTGTTAAAATTACAAGGCAATATGAATAAACCTTTTAGTTAGACACCAGAGGATAGCGCTATATATCACGAAGTTGTGGCAACGTCCACATACAACAAAAAACATACCTCATCATTATCTAACGAAGACAAGCTGAACTACGTAGTAAGTACTAATCCTGCATCGCGCAATGAAAGTTCCCGCGCCTATTAGTACATTTACAACTTCCTAACATTAACCGTTGGGCATGATCACCTAGATTCGTCGGAAGATCCTCCCTTTGTGATGTAGGGACATAACTCCCGTTCAAAGTCACTAAAAGTTGTGTCATTCTGGCAATTCACGATATCTTGTCGTCCAGCGTGGTGAAGGCTGCCTTACTATAGCACACCTCTCCACCGTAGGGCATCTGGTGTAATTCATTGCTATACTGGCCAATGTAAATATATTTAACTGAAGGTACGTACCTAGACTACTAAGACCTAGTTCATATAGTTTGGAAAAGTAATGTACGTACAACTCACTCTATTATGTTCGAGAACTGTGTTATCATCTATTATAGTTTGTCCTTATTTTTAATAAAATAAATAAGAGTTTTTGATGTGGCGACAACAATAGTGTATTCAGAAGTATACTATGATTCTTTTAACCAAGTCAAATATCTTCTATATCGCCACGTTTCACACCAAATCAACCCATGATTTCATTTGTTTATTGTCGTTTTGTCCATTCAAACTTTGCTTGTAAGAAATGAATTAAAGGCCGTCCTCTGTACATATTCACCTTGTAATAAACATTTTGTTGTTGTACAATAAAATTTATTTCTATTCTATAATAATTAAACCACTACCTTGATTGATTTGTGAATATTTTAGAATATATTGACGAAACCTAAAACAGCAACGAATTCTATATTCAAATGGTTCATTATCCATTGTCAAAACCTATGTTCAGCATTTTTGCAGCTGAAATGATAACCGTGACAGAAGTATGGGAGTATCTGGCACACGGAGGTCTCTATCATCAATACATCAATACTCAATACAAATAAATAAAATTAAAGCGTCTGTCGTCATTTTTTTAATTGCACTATACCTACGCATAAAAATCAGTTTTAAATTTTTTTGTGTGTCCCTCTGTCTGTCTGTTTGTTCCGGCTAATCTCCGGAACGGGTGGACCGATTTCCACGGGACTTTCACTGGCAGATAGCTGGTGTTATAAGGAGTAACTTAGGCTACTTTGGTATTTTGGAAAAATAATTAGAGTTCCGCGCAAAATATGTGTGAGCGAAGCCGCGCGGGAACTGCTAGTCTATTATAATTATAATAATTTATTAATTGCTTTCAAAAGTACAACAAGCAATGAACACACATAAAATTAAAGATACATGGTCTGATGGTTGTACAGTATTGGCAATCTAAACTGATCAGGGAGCCTGAAGTTTAACCTGATAAAACCGGTTTGTATACAAATTTATGTATTTCGTAATCGCTTAGGCATGTCGCAGTACTTTAATTACCATCGAACAGCTTAAACGTTTCAACGTTAGATAAAACAAATAAACTATTGTATGCAACACTAGGTCCTAACAACATGTGGATGATCTGAAGGACTTATATGCTACAACACGAACATAATGGTGTAGTCGGTATTTTAATCATGAGTATTATAGCATGAAAACAAAGCTAAAGTTTGTTTACTGTCTACTACTACTGGATACATCTTAAATAATGTAACATGCAACTAGTAATTTCTTTGGCAACTAGCAAATCAAATCCTTACAAAAAAAAAACCGGACAAGTGCGAATCTGACTCACGCATCGAGGGTTCCGTAAACAAAAAAATTTTTATGTAGATAGTACACCTATCTCGGGAATCAATTCTCGAAACTTTTTGCCCGTGTTGCAGTTGCGGTTGAATGACTTTGCAGTTCAAAAAATACTTTCCCGTACATCGATTAACGACAAAGTTCACTTTCCAAGCGCAGAATATAATTTTGTAATCCTAAACAATATCTTTCACGTCATATAGCAACACATTAACGACTTTCGTATTTTTTCCTTTACTTGTGCTGCCAGACCTTGCTTCTTACTAAATTTCACGATTCTAGGTCAATAGGACGTACCCTATAGGTTTTTACTTACTTAAATGACTGCATCTTTTAGTTGGGTTGACTTAGAAGTTTGATTTTTTTTACAGCTTCGAGGGATCGCAGGCGTAAATATTTGATGTTAATTTCAACTTTATGGCTCCAAGTGCTTCTGAGGAAAAGCGTCTTGGCAGACAGGCAGCTAAAACAACAAATTAACGGCTTTCGGTTTTTTTTTTCGATTATTAGTGCTATGAGACCTTGCTTCTTACCAAATATTATTATCCTAGTTCATTGGGAAGTACCCTATACGTTTTGATTTAACTGCGAAGTAGTCAAATTTGGTCAAATCTAAGGCTCTAATAGCCGTATCTTTTGATTGCGTTGACTGTTTTTAAAACCTCTGTCTACAATGTTAGAATAACTTTGACTGAGAAACTTGACTTTAAAGTTTCAAAGGACCGCAGAATGTTTTTTTGTGACAGGCAGACAGACGGACAACAAAGTAATCCTATAAGGGTTCCTTTTTTATTTTGAGGGACGGAACCCTAAAAAAGCTTCATGTAATCCCACTAATATTATAAATGTGAAAGTTTGGATGGATGGATGGATGGAAGGATGTTTGTTAAGCTTTTACGCAAAAACCACTGAACCGATCGCGATGAACCTTGCTATGCAGATAGCTGCAGACCTGGATTAAGGCATAGGCTAATTTTTATCCCGATATTCCCACGGGATCGGGACTTACGCAGGTGAAACCGCGGGGCGCTGCTAGTCATAAAATATTAGTACCTAGGTAGAGCAGCTCTTCAGAAACGGTGTTCAGTTTCACAATTGCAGAATGTCTCTATGCTACATAAACACGAAAGTTATGACTTAATAGATATTTGTTATTCAATTTGCCGTAATGACTAAGCGCATTCATTAGAATACTGAAACAATAATACTATTATGTTAATTAGAATATTAACTATAATTAAAGTTCTATTATATGCAGTATTGTTACATTATATAATATTATGCAGTACATGGATATATAATTTTAACCTGCTCAAAAGTATGGGTCAGCATGTTGGTCCACCTGCAAGCAGCATCTAAATTAAGTTATTTCACAGAAATTAGCATGACAGGCAGTCACACCATACCATTTGACTACCAAAGAGGTAGTAATAGAATCGCCCAAACCATCGAAAAGGTCAAAGAGAAACGCCTTGTGAGAGAGCCATGTCTAAAGATGTTCAAACGATAATATGATAATGGCCTTTAACTTGCCAACGATAAAAATCACCGCTCAAGGTTGAAGACAGACACAAAAGACTTGAAAGAAGCTCATATACAAAGAAGCCGTACTAGATATAAAATCCAGTTAAGGAAGGTTACTAGGTAGGAATATTTTTTTGCTGAAAGAACATCCCATCAGATAGAAGACCGGGCGTTAGGGCCTAAAGAGCCTTTCATATCGGCAGCAGATCAAGTGGATCGAATCCAGCGATTGTGTCCAGCTTATAAGTAGACGCGATAACATTCATCATATTTTAAACCACAAAATAGTCATAAGATAATGGAATGTTTCTTATTAACATTTGCAACACGACTGTCACGCGGGCTGCCGAGCAGTGGCCAATGAGGATTCTATAACATGGTATCCTGACATATTTGTTGAGGTAGATGACTCAGGTATCAGTCTATAGCTTACCGACGGTAGACTATTCTGGTTTTCTTTTAGGTACTGAAATAACTCTATTCATCATCCTTTACTTAGTTTTCTCAAGTAGCGAGTTTTGAAAAAAAAAAACGTAGTTCCGTACATATTTAATTAAATGGACACTTGGCTGTGATATACCACAAAATAACGACTATCCATTTTTAACCGACTTCAATAAAAAAAGGGAAGTTATCAATTCGACGCTTATGTATGAAATATAATTGCAAACTGAATGGAACTGCAAAATACATATGATAATCTATTAGAACATCCAAAGAAATATACAAAGTTTTAAAGGTATGTATGTGTGCTAATAATAAATAGCTAAATGCAGCAATTTCTTGGTCTGCTCGACGACCGCTAGGGTTTTTTTTAATTTGTTGGGATCTATCATCTATGGCAAAGCCATCAATCGTCTTAACCCTTGTCCTCGTCTTAACATCAACAAAAGCTTGACCCTTTCCATAAGTATAACTGCAGTTTCGAGTGCTGTGTCCTGGTAACTTATGTATGTGCTGTTATCTAGCCCAACTAAGTATGAGCGTGCGGATGCGTCGTTCCAGGTCAAAGTAATAGGGAATATGCATGTTCTTCAAATTTACTTGATTTTTTTTCAATTGAATCTTTATTGTCCATATATTATGCCTAAACAATTATTTTCTTATTTAGTTCGTCTTTAATTGCAAAAAAATATTAACTAAAATATGCAAAATAAGGGAGCGAAATTCAACTTTGCAAAACGCATCACTATTGGTCGAACCAAAACATGACGTCACATTCCACGTCCTGTCGTTACGGAGAAAGATAGGTGTTCCTATGGTTTTTGCCATTAGCTAGTGCAATTTAAGCATTCTAGTGATATTAGAAATCATCTAGGACGATGACTGAAAGTGGTTTTGTCAAAGCACAATCGGACAATCTACCGTAAATAGATGCATTCATGATGACTATATATTTTGCATCAAATCCAGATTTTACGTCCGCTAAGGTCAAAGGAGTGAAAGCCGCATGGTAATTATTATAATACATGTTATATATAATCTGATACATAGGTAAGATATGTATAGTTACTTCTGAATTCATGAAGTTTTATTGGACTTTTGTTACTAGTTTAGGTAGACAAGCAAGTTGCCTTCTGCTTGATATTTAAAACAAATATACTGCTGACTAATTCACATTATACTAGCAATTAAATTGTAATATACTTATATTGATCTTCACAACAATATAAACACGATATTGAAGATACTTCATCTCTTCTCATTAATTTACACCATTGTTTTCGTATTTTCGCATCTCTTGGTACAGGAAAAAATACTTTATTAGGTGTACACTTCTTATAGTATTTTTACACTTAGGGACAAGGCAATACCTTTAAAATGGTTTTTTAACTTTGTCGATCATCTAGTAATTACAATAAATAGTAATTACAACTGAAAATTGGTATAAAATTACTGTAACATTTCAAGTAAGTATACTAAGTTTATGAAACAAACACTGAGCGTGGCATCTGACGTCATCCAAGGCCCGCGAAATATGGCGACGTTCAAACAGATCAAATTTTATCGATGTATTCAATGTTATTTTAAAAATTAATTTGAACTTTGCCAAGATTATATATTTTTTTTATTAGGGTAGAATGATGGAATAAGTTAATAAAAATTAAAAAAAAGCACATGCATATTCCCTATTATGTTTTTTAGCTTCAATTATGTTACCCCGATTGCAGATATTGGCACATAACAATCTGCATCTTTGAATTTTATATCAATTGAAGCGTCACCGAATAGAATTAACACTTCATAAGGCATCTCTAATGCTTGCAGTTGATCACGCTTAAAAAATATTAAAATAATGTACTAAAATGATTAAAAAGTAGTAAAAAAATTAAATACCTTCAAAAGTAGAAGGATATCAACTGAATTGCTCATCAAGCCTCTTTTTGCGCACAATGCTTAGAATACAAAGATTAATCCAAAACAGAAACAAAAAAAACGTGTGAGGTGTCTTTGGGACACTCGGCCTTGTATCAAAATAAAGTAAATATTGTAAAAACTCGAAACTAAACGTTTAAGTTAGAAATCTCTTCTTGGCTTCGTGTTATATGGCACCCACTGACCATGAAAAAAAATTGTAGGCCCCAATTCATTTAGTTATTGTATTAAAAAAAATATGATTTTAAGTTACTGTTTTTTAAATTCGATTTAATTTTTAAATTATTTTTATTTCCTTTACTTGTGCTCTGAGTGTTCTTATTGAACAATTTCATGATTTTAGTCAAACGGAAAACAGCTTTTAAAATTTAGAATTTAGGGCGTAAACGCCCTATTATTTTATAATCTGGCTGGCTTAGAATCTTAGAAATTTGATTTTTACAGTATCATGGGATCGTACTTAAATCTAGGTATGTGATATTAACTTGAACTTGATGCGTCCATGCTTTTCTGAGAAAAAGACTAACGGACAACTAAGTAATCTTACAAGGATTCTGTTTATTACTTTGACGTAAACAAAAAAACAGCAATGGTGTGTAGAGATGCAGAAAACTATTTGGATGATATTTTGTACTTAGAAAGTTAACTTGCTAAGTTCTGGATAAGTGTCACTCTTATCACATTCATACAGGAAACTATAGATATCATGCGAAATTTTTGAAATCCCGTTAATAATTTTTTCATCGATCATCATCATACAAAACATGCGCCCGCGCACGTTTTAAATGAAGAAGGTCATCGCCGGTTTGTAAGGTTAACCTAATAACGTCACAGTACAGGAAGCATACAGCTTCATTAAATACAGTAAGAATATATCCTTGGGTTTGTCTAGCATATTGTTAAGATGAAAATAATGGTTGATAATGAGATAGTGATGTCTATATTGTGCTAGTCAGTAATAACGTTGATCCACACGAATAAATTTAATGTAACTATTTACCTCAGAGTAATAGTCTGGTGTGACAGTTTTATTTTTATACAACTAAGGTGGCATAATAGCGTAAAGCTCGCCTAGTGGGAAGCCGTTATCGTAGTCTATAGATGCCCATACAGGTTTCACTCACGCTTACTAGCCTAGTAAAAACTTAATCTATTCTTTTTAACTATGCCACTGTAATATATATCTGTAAAGAGGCATTGCATTGTACTATAATCAGAGGAATTCCCGTTCTCTTTAATTACCAGTAAAAACTCCCTTGTAAAGATTTCCACTTTTCTCAGCGTTGACAACCTTTGGTGGTCTAACATGACCACCTAACATGAAGGATTCGTAATATGCTTGTTTACACCTTAACTGTATTTTTAAGGGGAATAAGCTCGTATCATGTGGTCTCTGGAAATACACCCAAAGACCAAAAGTACGCCCAAAGTCAGAACAGTGATGTATGAGTTACATCATTAATTTTCTCATGTGGAGTTTGAACCCATACGATTGACAGGATTGCTGTAGGCGAAACGAACACGTCACCAGCAAAGATCAAAAAATATTCAGACGTTTCCAGTTATTTGCGTTAGGAATTCTTACTGACGAACGAACGACGAACGTCTAAAGTACGATTCACACCAAACGAAACACCAAAAAAATGTTTTTATGTGATATAACAACAAATTAACGACTTTCGGATTTTTTCTTTCACTCGTGCTGTCAGACCTTCTTACCAATTTCATGATTCTAGGTAAATGGGAAGTACCCTATAGGTTTTCGACCCAAAACCTATAGGGTACTTCCCGTTGACCTAGAATTGTCAATTTTGTCAATGTTGAAAATTAAGGTAAATTTTCAAGGTCAATTTAAAGGTAATCTAAATTTGTCCATATCTTTTTATCGTGTTGACTCAGGACCGTGATTTTTATACACCTAATAGGAAGTATAGACCTCAGTATCTGGTGTAAATTTCTACTTGCTAGGTCCACCCGTTCCTGAGAAAATCGGTAGTGACATACGGACAGATGGACAAGAGAGTGATCTTATAAGGGTTCTTTTTTTACCTTTGGAGGTACGGAACCTTCATGAATTTTAAGCAATAAATATAAACTTCAATTTTTATCACCGTGCTAAAAACGCGCTCCGGTGCGGCCCGTTTGACGTGAATCGTACTTAAACGAACCTTATTAAAAAGGCTAAATGAATTATTAATGTTTGATAAAAGATATTCAGATGGAAGCTCATAAAAAATAGATACGATATTCATAATGATAATATGAATGACGCAGTTGTTTCAGTGGTTTTATGATTAATACTATTGATAGTTGTTTTAAGTGCGTGTAGTAGCTGCAGCAATAATTCCCTACTAGGATATCAAGATTTCATTCTCAGATAAATTTATAGTTATAAGTCACGTTATTTGGCTTATCGGAGGTGTATTACCAAAAAAAGGCAGATATCACCGATCGACACCCTGATTTCAATTAAAGAAACACTTCAATATCTTCGTCTTATGAAAATCATCTTAATCTGTATTATGTACGTAAATACGTCTGTAAAACAGATGTAATAATTTTCTGCTTTGATGGTCCTAGCACTCGGTTAATAACGAAATCTGTGTATTACATAAACAATATACCTATATTTTATGACAATTGCAAAAAAAAATGTACCTGAATGTACTAGTTATACCCCTGAAGATCGTAACAAACAGTTTGATGGTAAACTTTTACAAGTAACCATTGGGTGGTGTCAATGACACAGGAGTATTACCCGTGGTTTAACAATTCTTAATTCTATAAAATATTTTTTAGATACTTTTAAGCATTGTGTCTGTCACAGATATGTTTGAAACTATATCATTTTACCTGTAGATACAGCATTATGAATCCGTCTCCTGATAGTGTCTTCTTCAAACGAGTATACGTAGTACTCCTCGTTGAGATCTCTCAGGAACTGCGGCTTGACCAGCACGCCGCCCACCACGCCAAACAACCGGATAAAACCGAGCGGCGTGAACACTGAACAAAGAGAATAAAGTACAGTTTATTATTGAACTGCTATTAAAATTGTTTTAAGGTTGGGGTTACTTCTTGCTGATACTTGTCTAATTAATATTTGATTTGATTGTCCCAGAATGAGAATTAGTTATGTTTCGAGTCCGATGTTTCTCTCTTGCGCCAAGTATCAGTTTAAATTTGGGGAGTAAAAAAATTGGAGATTCAAACCTGTATATTACTGTACAGTTCACCAATTTTATACTGTTATTTTTAAATACATCACATAAATCGCAAAAGAAATCTAAGCAAAGCCAGGCTTAAAACTAATGCAAGATTTTCAATTAATGTCTTGCAGATAGATTGTCCATGCGTGACCTGCAACTTTTTTCCGTTCTTTATTATTAAGAAAACTACACTTTGATGAAAAAACATCATTGGTGAAATCTTGGCTTAACATAAGTAAAAGCCTTTGGAGATATGGGACCTGAGAAAAACAGTTTTATATTACACTAGCAACCCACCCTGGCTTCGCACGGGTAGCAAAGTCATCTTCAAAAATCATCATCATATTTCAACCATCAACACAAAATCTTAACAAAATATACCTAGACGTTCCACGTGAATCGCTCTATCTATGGGTGAAAACCGCATGAAAATCCGTTCAAAGTTTTTGAGTTTATCGCGAACAGACAGACAGACGCGGCGGTTGACTTTGTTTCATAATATGTAGTGATACATATTACAGATGACAGACAAAGAAGTTATTAAAAGAGCAAAGGGCAGATAGACTACGCAGTTTTATCGGTCGTCTAATTACTCATATGAAATATAAGTATATACTTTTACACGTAAATATATTGTCACGGAACCCTAAATTGATACGCGGGCGCCATCTGTTAACGAGTAGCAGAACTAAAGTGTGACGCAGGTCGCCATCTTTTAACGAATAACTTTTAACTAACACATTGTTCTACTGAATTCTAGAAGCTCCAACAGTGGTCGAATCAAATAGATAGTACAAGATGTTTCAGTAAAGTTTACGAACTTTCTATGAGATGTTTTTTGAACTATATAAGGTAGTGGCATTGCGTTACTGAATGGTCCATTCAGTTCTAATTCAGTGATACTGCGAGTTAACAAACGCGAAGAACAGCAAATGGTAAAAGTGGATAGTAGTGAGAATTACTGTAACTGTGACGTGTTAATTGCGTATTGTGTATATTCTAATCCCGAACCCTGGCTTACTTATATACACGGGTTTAAAGCAAAAAAGTGATGCGCGTACAGCGGGTAAGGGTCAGCGCTCAAAAGGAAAAAATAGGACTGAAGTTATATTAGAAAGAAATGTATAAAGCAAAGGTGTACATGGCTGTTGGCCATGGGAATACAGATATTTGTTTTTTAAATAAAAAGGTAATATTACATTGAAGACAAGCGAATGATGTCCGTTGAAAGCATTGACAACAAAGTATGTATATGATTAAAACCAGAATTGATATATTTAACTGCAAGTTTTTGTTTGGTTTCTTTACAGCCTCTAGACAAAGGTTAATCAATATACTTTTTTTGCGATACCTAACTTAATGTATCTTTATATATTGTTTAATGCGAGAAGCTAGCATTGCATAAGTTTTTTTAATTACCGAATTAATAATAAAGAGAGAAGAAAAAAATATTCCACGTCGATGGCAAATAAGCATACGGCCCGCCTGATAGTAAGCGGTTACCGTAGCCCATGGATGCTTAAAGTTCCATTGTACTCGCATGCGTGTTGCCGTCGTCCCTTAAAAACCTCTACATTCCTTTCTTGAAGATTTCTTATACACGGGTTTAAAGCAAAGAAAGTGTCTGATAACAGATTCCAAAACAACCAAACGTCTACAAATCTAAATACAATACCTACCTACGCAATGCTAACACAAACAGCGGCCAGAATACCCATCTAGTGTTCAAAACTAAAATTATAATAGGTACCTATCGTTTTCTCGACTATCGACTACAATTAACGTGGGTTGCACATTACTAATACTTTTAAACGGTCCCTAGATGATCATGTGGGTGAATCATAATGCTGCATGAAGGACCTATTGAGAGTCTATCATGCAGCATGATAATTCGATAGGTATAATCATTTTATTCAGTCGATATAGATAGTACAGTGAAGAGGTCTTCTGCGCTGGTATTGAAATGTCCTTGTCAAAGGCAGATTTATAAATAAATAAATTTATAAATATAAAATAAAAGGAATTGTCAATCAACTGTCAGCACGTAGTTTGCATGTCATGCACGTAGTTTGCATATCATACAATTAAACGGTCATGCATGCATGACAGCACGTAACGCATGTCATGCCGCATGATCGCCTAGGGACCGCTTTAGAGATGTTTAAAAATATATCTAATTGTCTGATACAATGTTTAACCAGAAACATGCAACAACTGTAGTAAAAACCAGTCAAATTTAACATGTTCAAGATTCGTGATGAACAGCATACCATCTAAGAAATCAGTATCGGAAGATAAATACCATCATTAATTTGAAAACCTTTTTGCTTTTGGCGTTTAATAATATTTCTGATTCATACCATTGACCTCCGCCACAAGTCTACTACACACTCGGCATGCTCAAATGGACCACCGAAACCTGTTATGGCTTCTGCCGGCAGTGATTAAGGCTCTCTCTCGCGGGCAATGTCCTAGCACACTATGCAGGAACGTTGCTTCAACTTTTCTTACTAGCGGTGGTGGCTAAGGAATCAGTGGTCCATCTGACCTTAACCACTAACCGACGCTCATTAACATTGACAACCTCTTAGGTAAAGGGATAACGACGCACAAAGCTATAATAAGTTCATCAAAGGGTTAATAAATCAGGCAATTGCCGCAATTGTCACGGTCTTAAAACTATTCTAACGCTGGATTATCACTTAAAGTATACAAAATACCAGTTTAATCTGTCTAGCGAAAGGAAGATACAATGGCTAAGGCGTCGGACTTGCGATCGAGTAGTTGAGGGTTCGAACCCTACCCAGTGCACTACCGACGTGAACCCACTCCTAACACAAGGCTTTAGCTTAGCTGGAGGGGTTAATAAGAATACTAGTAATGTGTGACCCACGTTACTAGTAGTCTTTAAAAAAAAAAAATACCATTCAACATAGTGACCCCAACACTCAATTGTATTATTATAAAGAAACTATTTGTGAAGTTACTGTGAAGTTTTGAGACATTAACTAAAATATTCGAAAGCTAGAGGTTGCTTTGTAATTATATTTTATTGGAAAAAAAAATTAAGTACAAACTTATTGAAATTTTATTAAATTTTTATTTTTTAATTGTGTAATGGAATAGAAATTTGTCTTGAAATTATTAAAATGAAAACTATTTAACCCTTATTTTTTACAACAAAGTTTTGTTCTTTTATTATTATTCCTTTTGTCAATATAGTTATTTTAAGTTTATTACGAAACAATTTTTAGCGAAACATTTATTTTTCAAGAATGTAGTTACATAGTGATAGTATTTTAAAATTAGGAGACCTTACATTCTACCATTACAATGGTACAAAAATCACAATGAGAAGTCACAATACTTACAAACGAAAGAGCAAGCTAAATTCAGTATGATATATGAATAAATGCCAGTAAAAGCTAATTATTGACATTTGATTCGGTAATTTATTGTGTACTTCTATAGCTTTGGTATACACATTTTTCTCAAAAATATCCAAACGACACTTAGGTCGGTAAAGCTTAAATCTATTTCTAGCATATTGCTAATATTTTCGGAGTAACCCGTGCAATATTGTTGGCTGCAGTTTCACAAAAACACAGTTCTCTAATTGAGCGCTCTTAACTTGAAGTGCGCTCTAAACTGTTAGTGCTATCGTTTGCTAAACAGTAATCTTTTAACTATCTTAGGAACATTAGAAGCCGACCTCAAACGTAGGGGTAAAGCGTTTAAGATCCTCAACCTGAAGCTGAATATAAAAAAAAATCAAAACATATTTCCACGTGTTTTGTCAATTAAAAAGTGTCAGTAAAGGTATTAAAAGGGTTGCTTTTACCTGAGAACTATATATAGTATGCGCGTTATCATCTGAGTCGTCAGGTCATAAAAGTCAAAAGAGATAGGAATGTGCAGTGGTGCGAAACGACCAAGTACAAAATAGACATTCGTCGATTCACACCACTGGTCCGAAACGACGAATTCAAAAAGGGGCCTTGTGGGGAGGGGGATTCACACCGTGGTCCGAACAGCTTGTGGTGTGAATCAACGAAGTACCCGTTTAAACTCACTACACGGAAGCATTTCTTTTTCACCTTGAATTATATATAGAATAGACATCAATATAAAAAGTCTCCACCGCTGCAGAATGTTGTTATGTTTTTCAGTTTCAGTGACGTGAATATAATGAACACTGGCCGTTACGAAAATATGTACTCAAAAAGTTTAATTTATGCTGTCACCGGCCCACATCTTTTGACAATTCTTTTTTCGTTGATACGGTTGACAACGGTTGCTATGTTTGTTGTTACGTCAATACCAGGCCACCAGTGAGGCTTTTTCTCTGAGAAACTGTTTAATAACACACTGTACTGAGAAAACATTAGAAAATGAGTTTCAACGAATCGCTCAAGAGTATTGCAATGAAAGATCCAAAGTCAATTGAGATGAATGAAGAATTCAACAACTTCATGAAGAAAGTAGGGGAAGTTTCAAAGCTGGTGAAGGACCTGTCCAGCGGTGATAAATCGAGGGCTGATCATGCACAAGCCATAGCCGACGAATATTTATCGGGAAAAATAATATTGGACGATGAAGTGCCTTTAAAAGTGAAAAGTAATCGTACTGTTATCAATCAGAAAGCTTTCAAGGCTCTCGAACACAAAGATGCGGTAGATATAGATTGACACCATACAATTTTAGAATATTATATTTAGTTTTAAAAGCGCACTAAAAGTCGTATCCCACATTCCGTGTATACACCCTCTTGTTTATATGGGTTCTATTTTAGTACAGACTATTCATAACAAATACTGATGAGTAGAACAATGATGTTCTTCCACCAATTGATTTTGCTTAAAAGACATCTTTAAAATATAAATAAAGTTTTATCACATTAAAATTCCCAACGCAATACAAATCAAATTTCTAAACATCCCGAACGAATACTTATCGAACCTGAAATAGTCAAGATAACTCAACAAACCAGATAATAATACTATATTATTTAATTTAGGTATTTGTATAGTTAATTTAGGAAATAATCATCTTATAAATATAATAAATGATTATTAGCACAGTATAAGAATTTAAATTCTATTCTATATAAATAGAATTTTTGATTCATCATTGGCACTAAAAAAAAACAATATCAAAAATTAATTTATAAAATCTGGCACTCTAAACCATAGCTGTGTTTTAGTATTTCGTAATATAATTTTACCATGGCACTAATCGCTTTCCTAATCTACTTCGGACATCAGACCTAATGACAACCCGTATTTTATGTAGAGGTTATCACAAATAGACAACAAAAGCCTGAGTGGCTTTTGTTGTCTATTTGTGATAACCTTTGTGATAATCTTCAATTACCGGAAAACTGACTTTACATTCTTCACGTTCAGTCACACAAAAAGGTATGAAAGAAAAGAAATCAATCTATATAATAAGTTTAAAAACTCAACTAGGTACTCATCATTACTAATGAATGGTGGTTATCATGTTTTGTGACTTATCTTGTTTTGTGTTATACTATACTAGCAACCCGCCCCGGCTTCGCATGGGTAGCAAAGACATCTTCAACAATCATCATCATATTTCAACCAATTTACACAAAACGATTACAAATTATACAACTAAATCTTCCTCACTGAATCACTCTGTCTATTGGTGAAAACCGCATGAAAATCCGTTCAATAGTTTTTCAGTTTATCGCGAACAGACAGAAAGACGCGGCGGGAGACTTTGTTTTATATTTTTGTTTATTTTACTGTTGGTTGTCGTTAAACGCGCTAATCTCTGGAACTAACAGTCGAATTTTTGTTTTTTTATATGATAACCAGATTCATGAAGAATCACGCTACGAGCCTTAGGAGTGGAGCAGTGACCATAAACGCAGATGAACTGCGAGGAAGTGCATTAGAAGCTATAAAAAGTCAAACTATAAATGACATTGTGAATTAATTTGTTTTCTAAACGAAAACGTTAACGCGTGCACACACGACTCATCTACTCTATTTCTGATATCGCTTTACTAATAAATCAAGTATTTATATATTACTCAATACCATATGAAACTAGGTTATCAATCAAAGCTATGCTGCTCATAAAACAAATGAGTTAACCGTGTCCATAGTTCAATAACATATTCTATAGAATTGAACTTAAAGTACATACAACGAAATAAAAGACATCACGTATGTGGTATATATAAATATTTAGATATATTTGCGTACGACAATAGCATAATAATGTGCCAAAGCATTTTAAACTGCGTGGTACAATTATTAATGAGTGTTGATCTTTGTAGGTCATACTTGTAATATATTTAGTATTTATCTAACGGTCTCAATCGTTTAATTTTTTTAGCCCTAATATTTCTAATTATTTTTTAAACGGTTAGCGACAGCGCCACACTTGTTGGACACTCGTCCCTAACCAAACCATCTTCCCCTCCAGAAGCAACTCTGGCGACTTACCGATCACGCACTCAACACTATAATATTATTCATCTTTAACAAAAAGACGCAACTAAACAGCGCTACTAGCATACTAGTTTTTGCCTAGGTTTTCTATAGGATATAGGAACTGCCCAGTGCGGTAACTCTAAATTTGAATACCAAATACCTTTTGGTATGCTTTAATTTGATTAACCACCTGCCACATTGTTATATAGTATAACAAAAAGTCACAAAACGTGATAACCATCATTCATTAGTAATGGTTGTCGTCAACTTCAAATTTCGTCAATAAAGCTCTTCAATTATTTACCATTCGTTTGTGATGACAACGCATGCCCCTCGTAGCGACCACATAACTTATTTAATAAAGCGACCACACAGCGCTTATTAATAAATCATTATGTCAACAGCTTCTATTGCCTAACGCGGTGGCTCTGGAGGCATGAAATTTTGAAACACACTAGAGGTGTAATACCCACGTCGCGCATCATCGATCCCCAAAGAGCCATGGCGATTTTTACTCAACGGAACTATCGTTTGGCTTCAGTTTATTATTTTGTGACGGTTACTCTCCAGTCGCGTGGTTCTAAATTTAAACGAGAAATCCCGCATCGCCTCCACTTTTTTATATTTAAGAATGTATTGCATTTTCATAGTACACTTGTCGAGACAGGTACACATATCGTATCGGTGAAAGCAATTTGGCTCGCGTTTCTCTATAAATAAACATTTACGTGTTAGATACTACTGTTCTCTCTTGTGCGTAAGAAATATTCATATTCAATGTTTACAGCGGAAACTTTATTTTTAGTTTTCCAATAACTGAATATCATTTTAATCACTATTAATCATGTTAGAGAGCTAGGACCTGCCGACACAAGCCAGTTCGAGTTACAGGTATGCGAACCTGACCTCCGCGAGCTGTATTGCTTACACTCCCCAATCCATCCGTATGAGCAATAGCCTTATCCTTCCATTGCCTTCCCTTTCAATATACTGCCAATGTTCCCATCTTTGACTCCCAAAGAACCCGGCAATAGGCGTTTTTACGTGAGGAGGAGGACTAAAAATTATAGTTGGCATCATGTTTTAATAGAGACTTCTAACGACGACCAATAAGACAGCCATGTGGTTGACTTACGCGACTATGGCTAACAAAATGTTTACAAACGAGGGGAACTTTACAAACAGACATGTAGTACACCTAGACTTATAATTATAGCTCGATTCACACAGGGTGCTAAGTGTCTTAGAGTGCTAATCTTGTATGATGTAAGCGCAGTTAGGAAGTTAGTGTTCTATTCACGTGGGTTGCTATTAACTTTCCAGTTAATGCACTAGCTAACGTTTTACAAGTAGGATAATGTAAATAGACCTTAAGTTGACCATAGTCTCCTAAGTCATATGGTAGAACTTTAATGCTGCTTCAGTCGTATAAAAAACTTACTTTTCATTCATTTGGCAGGACTTCCACTGCTGGACACAAGACTTTCACAATGAACGGTTTTGCGCCGCTTTCCTGTGACTTTGACCACAACCATTTAGTGGAGAAATGCTCGGTCCATGTCTATTATAGATTTATCTTCCAAAGGTTTTATGCAATTTTTGCAGTAACAGACTGAGATTGGTTGATGATATGTCGCGTGTAATGTAATGTGGTGGCGGGAAGAAAAGAGCGGAATGTCTTTCTCTTTTCTAACTGGCCTCTTGGTCTAGTGGTTAGTGACCTTGACTGCTGAACGAGGTCGTGGGTTCGACTCCCACCCAGGCCAAGTAACTGTGTAATGAGCATTTGTTCTGTGTCTGGGTATAATTTATCAATAACTAGCGACCCGCCCCGGCTTCGCACGGGTACCATGTAGATACTAATGTGGTGAACAATTATCGTCAGATCATTATACAAATTAACACAAAACAATATGAAACTATATATACGTATAAACCTTCCTCTTGAATCCCTCTATCTATTGGTGAAATCTGAATTAGAATCTGTTGCATAGATTGAAAGATCTGAGCGTATAGACGGCAGAAGCGAGTTTGTTTTATACTATGTAGAGATATGTATGTAAATACATGCAATATGTTAATAGGTATATAAGTGTGTTTATCAGCGGTGTGATTACCATAGTATACAGGCTCTGCCTAGTTTGGGATCAGACGGCCGTGTGTGAGGTGTCTCAAGTTATTATTGTTATTTTCCCAAGATAGACGGGATCGCCAAAGATGGTGGCCAGTACCGGAAGAATGGGCTGGTCAGTCGGAAAAACTGGTCTTAGTGCATAGGAGCATAAAACTTTAATTTTAATAATGAATAGGCACCTTGACTAATTGTTACGTGTGAAACAGATAAGAACGCACTCATTAAGGTTAATAACTGTTTACTAACTACTCATGTGTATGATAGGCACGATTTTATTTTTAGCTCAAGTTCATTATCTTGATGCTTTTTCTAAAACTGCTATTTAAACCATTAATGTTATATTTGCGAATTTTAAATTGTTCATTCTATGAAGTATTTCTTTCCCTGTTTGCAGAACGTGTCGAATCAATTAAACACACGTGTAAGATATATATTTTCTGTGAGAAGTATGCATTGTGAACAGATATAAATGTTTACTTATAAAGTATTTTCCAAAACGTTATAACCAAAAAAGTCCAATATCTTATTAAAAAATGAACTGGGCACGAATTAGCTACCGACACGCCATCAAAACTCGAAAACTAAGAGCATTGTGTTGAAGACAGTATCTAGTTAGAAAGTAATTTAATGCTCAATATCATGGCAAATTATTGCATTCTAAAGAAAATCAATTCATTGTACACATTCCATCACCACACACATAATAATTTGTGATTTGTGTAGGGCCTTGGTATTTATTATCTAGAACTACAACGTATACGTTGTAGTTCTAGATAGTTATATTAATTTTCGTGACGTATGTATGTATATGTGACCTCTCTCGTTGAAATGACTAGGTACTTAACAACAATGCATTTCACGAATACTAGTAGTTGTGTTGACACGAATTTGGAACGATTGTCGATACATTAACATAACATGTTGTTTTGCATATACTTACCGATCAACGTCTGGTTAAGCTAAATTATTCGATATTAGACTTCAGATTGATATCGTGTTTTATTGGATTCAGGAGAACTAGTAAAGGAGAACGTAGAACGATCACTGGTCTCTACGAGCGCATGCCAGTTTCGCCCTAGCAGCAACAGGCCAGCCGGGGCTTAATATCCAACATCATTCAAAATATTTCTCATTCATCCTTTTCAGGGTGAAATGGATAAAGACGTTTGGATGGCAGAAATGAGCAGGGATGCCGACAGACGTGCAGAAGACCGCAAAATTCGCCGCGAGAAAGCCGACACATTGAAGACTCGCGCAGTAAAGGCTTTCCGCCGTGAAGAGTACGATAAAGCGCTATCTTGTTACAACAAGGCTATAGAACAAATTAAAGACGACCCTATGTTGTACTGCGACCGCGCCTTGACTAACATCAAACTGCGAAAATTTGAACAGGTAATAAATTTTTTTTTACTGTGCCATAATATGTAGTATATTATATTGACTTGCAGAAGTTTCATCAACTAATATGATAATTGAGAAAGTCTGTTACTTTGTACGACGTCTGACCGTGAAGACGGACCCTTTTCAGCTTTTTTCAACCCTTATCCGTGCAAGAAATGCACAAGTGGATACTTCTGGATTTAGATAAACCCAAAATATGTAACTTCGCGTAGCAACAGCGGGCGTCAATAATAATAAAATTCCTGGAGACAATCATCAATAAGTCAAGCTTTCTAGTCTAATCTTTAAATACAAAATTTTATCGCGCTGTTATCGATTAAAACCCTATAGTTAGCAGATTATATGGGTGTATCGTGTTTCATAATGGTATTAATGTAGCAATAATTACCAAATTAATTTCAAAAGGAATGCAAAGTTATATATATATTTTTTCTTTTTTATGGTATAAGGGGCAAACGAGCAGACGGGTTCTGATGAACCTGATGGTAAATGACTACCGCCGCCCATGAGCACCTGCAACTCGAGAGTCACAAGTGCGTTGCCGCCCTTTAAGGTGGGAGTAGGAGAAGAGGGAAAGGGGGGGAAGAGTGGGAAGAGGGGGGACAGGGGAAGGAAGGGAATAAGGGAGAGGGAAGGGTTAGGGCCTCCGGTAACCTCACTCACGCGGCGAAATGCAATGCAAGCATTGCTTCACGGCCGGTTTTCTGTGAGGCCGTGGTAACGAGCGGAGTCGAGCCGGCCCATACGTGCCGAAGCATGGCTCTCCCACATAACATATTGTATTTCTAGAAAGTTATTAGTTCAGTAAATACATACTTAACACTTTACTATCGTTTCTCAGTTCATATCTCATTAAAACAACAATATTAGTGACTGCATATACAGGTTTTATAATGGGTTTCATCCGCATTTTTCTATGCAACTGTACAGCTTTCTTAAAACGACATTGAATCTGTTCCTTTTTCTACAAATATCCGTATATTTATTTTAAATGTATCATATATATTTTCCAAATGCATGTGCAATTTATGTATAGTATGCATTTCTAAATGATTTATATCAATTTGACTGTCTATGAATATAATTGAATCTTGCAACACAATTTTCAACCTTTTTGAGATGTATTGTACATTAAAAAAAAGTATCTACTTTTTTACGATCATTAATTACATTCTATTTCATGAAAGTCTTTTGTTCGTTTACTTACTTACTTATTTTTACTTACTTTATCGTAACAAAATGTTGTTTCCTTGCTTTATATGTTTAAAGGTTTTCAAAGACTGCGAATGGGCACTTCGTCTCAATGAGAATAGTTTCAAAGCACGAATTTACCAAGCAAGGGCATACAAAGAACTTGAGGAATTGGAAAAATTAGAAGAATGCAAAAAGGAGCTAAATGAAAAGTTTCCAGAACACCAGAAACTTGTCAAATACTTCCTGGAAAAGAAGGACGATGATTTCGATGAAGAACAAGATGATGACTGAATAAACAGCAGACGCGTGAAAACAAACATACTGTCGTTAGTTTATTTATTTAAAATTTTATTTCTTTTATTACTATTTATTTAGACGCGTAGCGAACGATAACGCTTCGATGTCATTTTGTTTCAAATTTATGTGCTCGTGTGTGTCATTTGTAAATAAAACTTAATCCAAGAGATATCGATCGTTTTAATGGGTTAAGGACGCGTGTATCGATAAACAATTGCAAGTATTACAAGGGGTTACGTGGTGTAGTATCACCTCGTAACATTTCGATAATTCAATCCATGAGAAAAAAAAACAGTCTGAGAGTTCGACGAACCCTGCCTTCACCGTCCTTCGCCAATGAAATAAACAAACCAATAATTAGAGGCCAATGCCTGCGTTAACGTTGCGTATAAAACTCGGACGGTAGTGAACTATCAGACAACCCATCAGTGGCTTGCGGTTCCCTAGTCCTGAGACGCGCAATACCAGCATTCCCGGACCTGTAAATACCCTTTAATGCATTTTTTAAAGGATTCCGTATTGCAAGCCGGGAAAAGAGATGGCTGGTAATTTAAGGGTCCGCTAAAGGAAACTCCTTCTTCTAGTCAAACTTTCAACCTCCACAGGCCATCACCTCCCCAGAGTTTACGGTGATATAGTAGTTGCAATTCCACCCCATTAAATGTACAGGAAGTGTCATATTACGCCTAAAAATATATAGCGCAACTTATGTAGCGCCCTAGTATAATATGAAAAAAAAAACAATGAGCAATAAAATTCCTACGTAAAGAAACGATATAGAAAACTTGTACAGAACTGGTTTATGTGTATTTACTTTTTATAAGAAAGAAAGTAAAGTTAACGACCTGTCTATTGATAATATGCAACTGACGTGGACAAGCAAATAACAGATATACCTGTAAGAAACAGTCTCACAACCACTTATATAAACTATGAAAATCACTAACTAACAGCAACAATCAGATATTTGTCTCGCGTGATGTTGAGCGGTCAACAATAATTATATATTATCCTTGCTGCTTGTGACCATCTTAGTAGAATAAAAAAATCCATACGGATCAACATCATATCCACCTTCATAAAAAAAACTTGAAGTACACGTCATTTAAAACAAATCATTAATGAAATTATGAGCTACCGATAATATTATAGGAAGTTGACTCACCAAGTAACATTAGGACTCCGACGAACGATACACAGGAATAGAGGAATGGAAGGTATGTCCATAGACCTGCAGACAAACAATGACAAATATGAATAATGAACAATACAATACGTTTGATACGCATCGGAGGTTTGATGGTCAGGGTTTGGGACCACTCGTGTGTTACGAAATGCATAATGCATAACAATTTCAAAACATGATTCCTATTAGGGTTGCCAGATATATATTAAGAAAGGTTTGTGCAACCTCGAGTATAATATAATGTACTTATTTAATCTATGTCTATGTAAAAATTTAAATATTAGAAATATAATTATAAGGTAAATAGATAGACAAATATATATTAAACAGAAATTAACTAAAAAAAAGTGATTCTATAGGGTTCCTTTTTTCCTTTCGAGGAACAGAGCCCAAAAAATGTTTTTTGTTACTCAATGCATTCTGCCTGTCTTTAATAAACCTTTAAACCTGTTTTTTTAATTAACATTTTTTTTTTCTAACAAATTTACTCTTTTTTTATCGATAACTTACTATACATATTTGTAGTTTACTTAAGAGGTAGGTAAACCTTTCACCGAAGAGATCATTTGGCTTATTCGACAAAACGGCAAAAGGCACTAATCGTACTTACTACCCTGATAATTGATACTTTTTGGCTGCTTCAGCTAAGTTTTTACGTCACTTTTTAACCCACAACGCAAAAAGGTCCGTGGCATCGTAACTACCAAACGAATGGACCTATTTAACTGCATTATTTTTTGTTTGAAAGGTGACTTGATCGAGACTGTTCTTAGATATAATTCAAGAAAATCTGTTCAGCCGTTCGAAGATCATCCGCTCTTTTCTAATCGTTGAAGGAATTTTCGAGTCGGGGGTATTTTAAATTTATGATTATGTCTCTTTACTAAGTTTTAAGTTTGTCGCTAAACTGTGTGCGGTACGGTATACGTAAAATACATTAAACATTGAAGTCCTAGACAAGCTTATGAAGTACCAAGAGCTCTTAAGCGCAGAAAGTTGTCGTATTTTGGTCACATCATGAGAAATGACAAATACAGCCTGCTTTGACTCATTATTCAGGGGAAGATAGTGGGGAAAAAAGGTGGGTAGAAAAAGACATCGTTTTAAATCTCACTTTATAATTTTTAAGTCATTTGAGAAGCTTGTTATACCTATTTCATATTTACTGTCTTTTGATACTTTTCTAGTATATATGTTAATAATATATATAGATTTGATTACTATTAAATACTGCCATTAACCTAACATTTTACGTTGTTTGGAGTCGAAAAAGAACTTAGATAGAAGTGGAGAATACGTAGGTTTATTAACAAGTTCTTGTAACACACCTCTAATGAACTAAGTTACACATTGCTAGTACGGGAATACTGGAATTGAAGAATAAAAATTAATTTAAGTTTTCCATATTATTGTGACATTCAATAACTTGAACAGAGGTGTGGATATTATTTATGTAGAATTTGTGTTTTTCATTGTTAAAAAGAGGATGTCCCATCTACGTGTCTAGCTTGAATCATTAAAAAAGAAAAATAAGTAGTAATCATAATATAGTTTATCAAAATAGAATTCCAAATACAATCAAAATAGGAAGTAGATATTTATTCTTGAATTCGTGTTTTATATGTAGTGCGATGTCCGGAGCAATCAGTGCGCACCCATTAGCATCGTCCGTGGCAAACAATTAGGGTACGGCACGCTTTCTTCACGCTCAATTGAACACAAATAGACAAGAATATTATTCTCATTTCACCATTTCTTTTATTAACAGTAATTTAAAACAAAACAGTAGACCGTTAAATAGCTATTTCATAAAACTGCGAAGTAGGTTTATGTTTCACTTCACGAGTTTCTAAGAACTTATCTGGTATTCTTTATAGCCACCAAACAAACTAAATAATGAGGTTTCTATCGATTTCTCTAACGTAAGGCTGTTGTAGATTAGGCTATACAAATACTAAATGGAGGTAGAGAAAAAAATAATGAGTATCATGCCACTTATACTTCTAACAAAATCAAGAGACTATTTTAGGGTTGTGGTGTCCTTAATCTTTTATGAGGTTTCAATTTGTCGAGGAGCGTAATCGTCGCAATGTGGTTATCATTCGGCGACGGCTATCAGGTTTAGACGAAGATACCGAAATTTATTTTTACGTAAACTGCAGAGGTGGCTTGTAGAAAAATGTTTTTATTCAATTGCAGAATTTATGTGTCATAAGGAATACAATTAAAAACGAATCCCTATTTCCCTTGGTCACAGCATCACACGTGGCTGGACCGATTTCGCTAATTATTTTTCTTTGTGTTTGTTATTGTCAGGAGAAGGTTCTTATGAAAGAAAAAATTAAGAAAGTTGCGAGAGGAAAATTAGAAAATTTATGAAAACTTAACGAGGGACTTACGTGGGTGAAACCGCGGGCACAGCTAGTTATATATATATTTTCATATTATGTTCCAGAACTACTGATTCCTGTGTGATTTACTAATAATGTTGTGATGTAATTTCCAGTAATAATATTGTTGACATTTGTTGAAATTTGACGTTATATTGAGGTTTATTAATGAATTATTATTTTATAAATGTAATTTTGATATTATTATTTTTGATACCAATTACGATCTACTTCGAAACGTTAGTCTCCATGGGAGCTGAAAGCGAGGACGATTATATCGCTATAGGTATCAGTGGCGCCAGAAGGAACAGCCGTGAGATCTAAACAGCCTTTGAAAATGTTTTTCAACATACTTAACTATTTAGGATACTTTGGAGGACAAACTTGTTATGGGAAACTCCTAGTATCTAACGTGGGTTACACATTACTAGTACTTATATGAACCCTTCGACACAACGTCAATAATTATTCTCTTTCGTATATATTTTTTTAAATCAATTTCGCAATCTGCGTACAGCACAGCACATGAATTAGATCATTCATCCGTTTTTGAAGTGTCTCTCGTTCACTAGATTTGGTATTTACCTTGGTACAAAGTTAGATAATAATTTTATATTGTGATTATAAATGCAGACAAAAACTCCTATAATTCATCTCCAATTTAACAAATTGCCGACTAAAAACTTTATGGCGCACAATATTTTGATATAAAATTAATGAAGCTCATATTTAGTCTTTTTTTTCAACTAACTAAGCTTTGCCACAGCCAAAGTACACCGACTGCCTCTGCCTCTCACAAAAAATTCAATTTTGATCATGCAACCTTCCAATACAAGTTATATTATTATTTATTTAGAGATACAAGTTGCACGCAGAGCCTAATGTGGCTAATCTCTAAGCGAGTGAGTGAATTTACAGTAATTGCTATTGATCAGTATTCCGACGCGCCAATGTGGTCAGTAACAGTTACTATGTTACTGCACCTCATAGGTACTTCACGCTGAGCTTGCACGTGTAGTAGACGTACTGAATGAACCGCCGATAAGGAAAACTTTTTGTACTACACCATACAAGTTTGGGTGACAAAAAAAAACAAAATTATATTATACTTACTAAGTAATGCATCGATACTGGATCGGTCGCCTTCAAGCCAAGCAGAGATTACGTAGGCAAGGCCCAGCATGGCAACACCTAGTAAGGCGAGAACGATGAACGTTTCGTACACTCTGCCTCGGAGCCCCCTACAGCCGGGGAACCCAGAAGACTCCGAGAAGAGATAGGCAAACGGTAAGAATACAAACATGGAGAGATTGGAGAACAGGAACACATGACTCCACAGTCCTGAAACAAATTGATAAATATGAAATTATCGCACAACAAGTACACAAACCTTCAGAAAAAATCACATAAATAGATGTCCCGCGGGTAATGGAGTCACAACTTTTTCATATCAAAATTTCTACTAGATGGATACGCAAGCATAGTTTCAGCTATTGAATTTGGTGGCTAGATTTCCATGGAGAGGGGAAAAGTGCAACGTTAGCGAGTGACACTGTCGATGTCTGGCACCAACGTTGGATAAAAGCAATCACTAAGACATTGGCAGATGGTGAGTAACCACTTAAAATACTGAGCCATCTGTATGTAGAAAGAGATTAATCAGACTTTCGCTATGAATTATAAACAGTCAGGTTGGCAGAAAATCCCTAGACATTTTGAAAAGGAGTTCTTTGTAATAATAATATTCTAAAACACAAGGTAAGGCCATATTACACAGCGCTGCCTAGATCCGTACAAATTTTGTAACACGTATAACTACATACTTATGTAGGTAAGTATATATTTTTGTAAATAAACATGTGAACATAGACTCGTCCAAATCAATGCAAATGTACACAACTCATGCGTACAAATATTTGGACTGAGCGGGAATAGACCCTGCACTCAGGACGGTGTAAATTACATCAATATTATAGCAATTCTTAAAATACATATATTTTTTAATTTAATGAAAATAAACATTATCGAAAAACAAATGCGAATCGGGACTTGTTCGTTGACACCTCAGACATTTAATTGGTCAAAGACCGATGTATCCGGCGACTTGCTTGCGCCCAGAAAAATATTTCAATTTGATTTTTTTTAAGAATGAACAACTATAAAGATTTAAGTTACTAAGAAACTCATAAATTAAAGAAAATAGGACACTCTCCAGCGAAGTTGACCAACAACCTGATAAAGATTGCGACGACGAGTTTGATACGGAAGGTGGGGAGGGACACTGATGTTTTCAGAATACCCCAAAGCAGAACCAGTTACCGAATCTCTATCTAATTTTAAGGATTGTGTATTTCTATCCTCTGCTTTGTATATCTTAAGATGCAACCGCTACACTCGTTTGGGAATGTTATAAAATCTATGTCAACATCCTATAAATACCAACAGTATGCAACCGAAGTACCGTAATATCTCCTACTAGTGAGAAAGGTGTCGAATTTGAAAGTATACGTATAAGACGTCTATAACAAGCAAGTAAATTCAAATGTCTAATTATGCACAGCAACGATATAACATGTAGCTACATATTTTTTTCTGAAATTTTTTAGGAGTTAGTGAACTAGGATGCACTTTTTAAATTTCAACTTTCAAATGTAGTTTTGTCATAGTTTCATTCAGTAGAGTAGGATCCTAATACCAGTAGAATAGATGGGTGTCCCGAAACTCAACGTCAAGGGGCTACGGGGTGATAGACTAGGTCGTACCAGTTCTTGAGGGCCGTGACCGAAGAGGTAGTGAGCTGTGGCGGCGTGCTGTTGGCGGTGTCGTTGGACATCGCCAACGCGTTCAATAGTCTGCCATTCAGCTGCATCAGGGAAGCACTCCACTATCACGGAGTGCCAGGGTACCTGAGGCGGCTAGTGGCAGACTATTTAGAGGAGCGTACCGTCATGTACGAGGACCGAGATGGAGTTTTGAGTCGTCGGCCCATGTCGTGCGGTGTTCCGCAGGGGTCTGTCCTTGGACCACTCCTGTGGAACATGGGGTACGACTGGGCCCTTCGAGGCGACTTCCCCCCCGGGCTGGGCGTAATCTGTTACGCCGACGACACTCTTGTCACAGCCCGGGGGGTGAACTTTCAAGAGGCGGCGCGTTTGGCCACCAGGGGAGTCTCCCTGGTGGTCGGCCGCATCGAGGCGCTGGGCTTGCGGGTGGCCCTGGATAAGACGGAGGCCCTTTTATTCCATGGGCCCCGTCGTGGTCCACCCCCTGGCGCCTCTATCGAGGTTAACTCGGTCCTCGTACCGGTTCAGGCCCACATAAGGTATCTGGGCCTGATCCTCGACGGTAGGTGGCTCTTCGACGAGCACTTCCGACAGCTTGCTCCGAAGCTGGTCGGCGCTGCGTCCGCCCTTGGGCGACTCTTGCCCAATTTGGGCGGACCCAGTGTCGCTACAAGACGGCTGTACACGGGGGTTGTCCGGTCAATGGCACTGTACGGTGCACCGGTGTGGGCGGGAGCTCTGACCGCCCAGAATAGGGCGCGCCTCTGGCGCCCTCAGAGGGTTATGGCGGTTAGAGCCATACGCGGATACCGCACCGTGTCGACGGAAGCGGCGTGCGCGTTGGCCGGGACACCCCCGTGGGATTTGGAGGCGGAAGTGCTCGCCGAAGTATATCGGCGAACGGCTGAGTTCCGGGCGGGAAGCGGCAGTCGGCCCCCGCCCGAAGAGGTACGCGAATGGCGTGAGGCCGCTCGCCGAGCCACCATGGCTCGTTGGTCGTCCCGGCTGGAGGCTCCACGTGCTGGCTTTGCCGCCGTGGAGGCGCTCCAGCCGGTCATCGTCGAGTGGGCAGGGCGGCAGCACGGGACCCTTTCCTTCCGACTGACGCAGGTCCTTTCCGGGCACGGCTGCTTCGGGAAGTACCTGCACTCGGTCGCTAGGAGGGAACTGAGTCCCGCCTGTCACCACTGCGACTGCAGTGAGGACTCGGCTCAGCACACGCTGGCGGTTTGCTCCGCCTGGGCGACGCAGCGTCGGGCCCTCACTGCAGTCATCGGAGGGGATCTCTCGCTACCGGCCGTCATACGCTCCATGGCCGGTAGCGACAGGAATTTTACCGCGGTCGCAACCTTCTGTGAGGACGTCATCTCGCAGAAGGAGGCGGCGGAAAGGGTCCGGGAGGACGATCTCCACTCGGACCTAATTCGCCGCCGGCGAACCGGTCGGCGGAGGCGCGCTTACCAGCGCCTCATGCCGCCCTGAGTGTGGCCGCGGGTGGAAGGGACGGGTTTTCCCCTCCACCCGCTATAGTGGCCCCCCGCGAGGAGGCGGCGTCCGCGTGTGCCTGGATGTCGCCTAATTGAGAGGTTTTTTTCCCCAAGGTGGTGCCCGCGCTTTGCGGGCAGGCGCTAGGAGGGTTCCGGATGTCTTAATAAAAGCTGTTCTCGGATCCCTCCTACTTAAGGCGCAGTACGGCACACCGTGTGGTTTTAGTCGGTTCGATTCCGACACACCGCCCCGCCGAAAACCCCGGTGGGGTGACGGCCCGAGGGGGTTTCCACACGTACAAATATATAATATATATTTTTGAAAATGTTGAAAATCAACAACAAAATCAACATTAAAAATTTTCAGTGTCTTTAATGTAATCCTAAATAACTATACTATTGATTGTAGTCACAAATCTAATCCCACTATCCCACTAATCCCACTAATATTATAAATGTAAAAGTTTGGATGGATGGATGGATGGATGTTTGTTACTCTTTCACGCCAAAACTACTTAACCGATTGCGATGAAACTTGGTATGTAGATAGCTGGAGACCTGGATTAACATATAAGCTACTTTTTATCCCGATATTCCCACGGGATCGGAACTTACGCGGGTGAAACCGCGGGGCGCTGCTAGTAATTAATATTGTGAGTTTGGTAAAAAAAATAAAGTTTTATTAAATCATGGTTAAAAATCTTTTATAAGTTAAATATGACACCTTATTTTAAAAAAATGTACTATTCTACCCTAGGCAAGTTATTTAAAAAAACCGGCCAAGTGCGAGTCGAACTCGCGCACCGAGGGTTCCGTAAAATATTTTTGGCCAATTGGTACAACAATTTCTACTTATCTTTCCATAAAACATATTATTGCTTATTTCCTTGCAAAAGGACCTAATTTCAAACAAACTTTTACCTGAATAGTACTTTTTCGTCCAAAAAGACTTTCTTTACAATAATTTAAGTGAGACAGACAGATGTGATAGAGTGAGATAGAGAATGACGCTGTCCGAAGCGCAATAGAGTCGGACAGACTCACATATTGTTTTTTGAGAAAGTAAGACGGATAGTGGCGCCGATGCGATAGTCCAATTGATTACTGGTTATTATCATTCAGTACGCTTGGTTCCTTCGTTTACTGCATATCTACTCGTAATCGTGTAACTTTTGTACTGACGACTTTGGCTTATGTTACTTGGACTTGATATCGCATTTGTGTTGACGACTTTTGCTGTGTTGTCCTGGCCTTGATCTCGTAATTATGTTGACGACTTTGGCTTGTGTTACTTGGACTTGATATCGCATTTGTGTTGACGACTTTGGCTGTTTCCAAGATTTGATTATTTAAACCCATACAAAATTTTGCAAAATTACGCCGCAGAACTGCTAAAACTGCAGAAGAAATAAATTTAAGGAGATACGCACGACTAGCCAAAAGATCTTTTCTGAGGCGATGTAGAGCCTGTATTCGTGCCGAAGGCAAACAATTTGAACATCTAATTTAGTTTTAAGAAAAAATAAATGTATTACAATATTTCCTACTGTTTCATTATGATTAACTATTGCCGTAATACGACAATAATATAATACTTGATATTTTTGTTAGAGTTTTTAATGCTCTATCTTGACATTTTTTAAGGATAGATAAGTGGCAATTGTTATACCATTTTGAAATCTTAATTAAATGAGTCAGTTTTTTAAATAACTTGCCTAGGGTAGTATGGTACATTTTTTTTTAAAAAGATGTCAAAATTAAGTTTTAAACTTTTTTATCGATGACTTAAAAGAACTTTATTTTCTTGTACTAAACTCGTAATATTAATTATTAAACTTGTGACTGCAATCAATAGTATAATTATTTAGGATAACATTTAAAAAAAAACAGAAAAATTTGAAAATTTGTGATCACAATACCTAAATATGTGATCAAGGGTTTAGGTTAGGATTTTTAACATTTTCAAAAATATTCCTATTATCACTTAACCAAGTAACATGGAACTTTGTTTTTATTTTTGCCAGAACTGGTACAACCTAGCCTGTCGCCCCGTACCTATTTGACGTTTAGTTTCGGAACACCCTGTATAGATGGATGATAATAAATCAATAGTCACGTCTTTTCTTTACTAATGTTGATAGTAGCCACATTTTCGGTGTCACTGTACTTACTCCCCAGGAAACTGCCAGCAAACTATATTGTTTAGCTAACTCAGTCACTCCCAAATCGGGCACTAGTAATTTAGTTATTCCAAAGCATATAGAATTAAAGGTATGCTATATACATACATATTTGTAGATGTGATAGTGTCTAATTATAAATTTAGGTAACCACTTACCCTGTATTAGAGAGCTATTTAACCATTTCACATAGTAACTGTTTGGGTACAGTATGAGCACTTCATTGCTGACTATGGATACGGGCAAAAGGAGTGCAGAGCCTAGTGACACTGCCAGTGCAAAAGTACACAACCAAAGACTAATTCGGTATACTTTCACTTCATCTTCATCACCCGTAAAATAGTCTTCGCTGTCCCGACGACGGAATTTTTCGATTAACATGAAGGATACGAGATACAATATAATGAATAACAACAGGAAAATCTGAAACAAGCAGAAATTAAATATTTTATTAAAGAAAGAAAACATAAATTATTGATTGATATTTTTAATTGAGAGTAAGTAATTATACAATTACTCAGTCTTTATGACATTGGGTATCAATCACTAAAGAAACTTTATTCAAATTACATTTAAATGGCAATTGATCTTTAAACAAATATTTTGCCCAAATGTTAATCATAATGATGAGTGTATGATGGGAGAATAAATTATGAATACAAACCTCTTAGAGAAGAGTAACATTTAAAGAAGATTGTTTGTTTGAGCCAATTATTTAATCAATCAAAACATTTTTACAAATGATGTATGCCAACATTAGTTTAATAATACCAACCTATGTATTCCGATGTTTCTGATGTTTGAAATCAATCAAATCATATTAATTCAAAGCTTTTGCTAATTACGTTTAATTGGAAATTGGCTTAAAGCCAAAAATTTAATAATGTTATTTAATGATACGAAATTTAAATATAATTAGGGAGCAATTCAAAATAAATTGGTACTATATATGCCATACCAAGAATAAAACATAGGTACCTAAATAATATCATCATCAAGGTCATGAGAGGTACCCTGCTGAACATAGTTTACCCCAAGTGAAGGTTTCTTTCCCACCTGTTCTCAGGTTTCAGTACTATATGAACATAGTCATTTCTGATGACAAGTATTATATTTAGGTATGATAGTACTGGGATAAATCAAATAAAAACATTGTGTTCAACATCCTTAACCTCCTCTTTCTGATTAGGCCTACCAAGTTGAATAACTCATCCTTGGTAGACATATCTGTCAACATCTTCAGTTAAATAATGTATGGTCATGCTGGCTTGCACATTGTATTATAATAAATTTATTTAAATAGTATCTGTTGCCTACGATTTAGTTTGTGTAAAAATCTATCCCATTGGAACCATACTTTTGTTCCAGGATAAATAAAACCTATGTGTTGTTCCAGACTATAATCTATATCTGTGCCAAATTTCATTCAGATCCATTCAGTTGTTTTTATGTAAAAGAGTAACATACATCCATTCCATCCTGTAGAAGAATAAAGCAGTAAAAGTAACATTTAGTTACCTTTGTTTTCTAAAGAAATCATCTTATTTTATGGTAAATACATATATATGTAAACATAAAAAGCGCTTAACAGGATTTTTTTAAGTTTCCCTTGCACTTATATAACTTCTTATGAAAGAACAACATTCCAACTATTTTCTTACAGCAATAAAAAGAAAAAGATTGGCATCGCAAAAAGATTGGATTTTTTAATTACAACTTCTAATAAGAAGTCAATACCAGATAAAAGAAAATGGTCTATTGAATTAAAGATGACTTCAATTAAAACTCTAAATACAGAAAAAGGATTCTGAAAAGCAGTCTTTACAAAATGATATGGTGTATCTACATAACAGACATAACTATATTCATAATATGGTGAATTGTTAAATTATTTGTGTTCTCAATCAAGGATTCTTTTTTTGAGACTTTTGTATAATAAAGGCTTGATTTCAATTTATGCCAATTACAAAGCCATTAATTCTTTTCTAGACATTCATTATTGGTTTCATATATTTGTATATTTTCAAGGCCTTTTCTTTAAATTATGGAAGTGTCATTAGTTTTTTTAATGTGTGATCAATTTCAATTAAATCAGATGTCATCAATTAAAGAAGATGATTCAATTAAATCAAATCAGATGCAGTTAATGAAACTAAACTAACCATGATTCCATGACATTTATAGATAGATAGAGCGCAGTGCAGGTAGAATCATAGCAAAATTACTACACTTTAACATATATTTATTAAAATAGATATTATCAAAATCATTTCAAGGAAGGGATAGGTATCTCTATTACAATCAGTTGTGGGGTATAATAAGGTCAATGTTCTTTTAAATTAATTATTTTATTTTCTATCAGAAACTGGTATGCTATACATCTATTTATTTTAACACCATAAGCTCAACCCTATTCATTTAAAAAAAACATTGTACTTTAAAGGGCTACTAGATGTGGAGTTTCCATCATTTTTTATAGTTAATTTATCAATTTTATAAAAAATGAAATAGTCACTTTTAACTGTTGCCAACTTGTAATCAGGTCAACGCAACATTTATAGATTGTTTTAAATAGGAAAAACATTAAGTTGTTACTTCTATTAGTCTATTCTCCGTGATTAGGTGCACATGATATAATAAGAGTAAGAGATGGTGCAATTATGAGATTCTCCTTGATCTCTGGCTCATAACAAAAAATAGATTTGATCCAAATTGTTGATCTAAAAAAATTACATGCTGTAAAATATCATGAATTGTCCATGGACTATAGTTTATATGAATAGGCTTATTGTACTATATACTTTCTGGTTGAAAAACAAGTAATATAGAATAAACACAAATGAAGTCAAAATGACAAGGCGTAAATCTTAGTTTAGTTACTCACAATTTGCTCCCTAACGTTGTTGTGGAATATCTGTTCACGGAGGTCTGCCTCTTCATCATCCATGGTCCCGTTGTTACGTTTCTTATCTTTTAACAAATATTTTTGTTTCCTTGCTTAGTTTCTGTTTGAAAGAACACTTCATTTTCACGAGCCATTACATTTTTCTAAATTGTACGAAACGCCACTCTTTTCACTCGATATAAACACAAAATTTTAAGTTCACTTCACAACAATAACAATTAAAAATTCGAATTATTTAATTCAAAAAGTAGTACGCAACGCAATGATATTGAGAATGTAAATTACAAAAACACGACCAATTTGCAGTGAATGAATGAATTGAATGAAATAAAATGAAGTGACGTGAACTGCTGAACTGAATGAAGTAAAAAGCCACAGATCGATATAAATCTTAGAATATTTACCTATAGAGAGAGGCCATAGCAGATCAGGAAACAGCAAAAATAACCCAAAATTCTGACAACTGCAATTCCAAATAATTTAAATAATTTTTCAATTATTGGTTTTAAATATTTTATTCTCAGAATATCCAGAAAAAACAATAATACATCATCACATAATATATATTTTAGAATATTGATGCATATGTTAAAGGTTTATTTAAAACGCAGATAAACATAAAGTTAGTATGGTAATAATAACAATAAGCCACGGAAGACGTAAGTAGTGCATACCGTCCATTACCAAATTAGAAATCAGTTGGACCACACGGACTCCACAATTGTTGACATAAGTGGTATAGAAGCTTACATGATCGTTTTGCATCTCAGTTCCAAGTATTTTTGGATTCAGTTTTATTACCCCATTTTATGACCACTAACATAACCGACTTACTCTACAAATCCGGTAGTGCCATGGATCACAAAAATTACAAATCTATTAAGTAATATGTTTGTAATTTTAAAATAATACAAAAATATTACACAAAAGTCTCGAAAGAAAGTGTCCTTGATTGCGAACACAAATAATTTGACTAATCACTATATTATATTTATGAAGACACCCAATATAATTTTGTAAATTCAGAGTTTTAATTGAAGTCATCTAATTCTAATTTTATTGTACAAGACGATAAAATTAGTTATTGTACCATCTATATTTTAACTAAGTAAAGTTCTTTTACAACTGTCACTTACTGTTATAATGAATTATAATATGAATTATCAATTATAGATATTATTACTCTACTCTAACTCTAACCGTTAGGCAACATTATTATTTACACAGGTCCTACGTATACTGGTATAACCAGCAAAATTAGGAAAATTGATTTTTTGCATCAATTTATGCTTAATTATTATATTTATACAAAACTTTGCTGTAGCCATATTGGTTAACCATATTTTATACTGTAAAATTTATTTTAAAATTTCGATTGGTATGATTGGTAGAGATACAAAATTTCTGTTTTATTAGTACAAAGTTACGAGCTTTAGAATCTTTGAATCGCTTTCCTGTGAATCCGAAGTGTAGGATCAGTTGATTTGATAAGATGTGATTGTTTTTTTTTTAATTTATAGTTTAATTCATTATCTTTTTCCATTCTGATTTACGACTGAGGTTGATTTGGTGATCATTGTTCCGATTGCCATAGCTGCCCTTCTACCAAAAGCCTCGAGTCCGATCAAGGGACTAATGCAGAAGGCAGTTCTTCTTGACACTTCATTCATTCAGTCGCGGGATTCTTGCCAAATACAATGAACATTTCCGTCTTTTAATTATGTTGCGATTACGAACTACTAAACCTTTTACGCAGGTGTTAGCATCAATCTCACCACTATTGCTGTACAGTATCATAATCACTGCTATGTTGTTCGTACCTCTATCAACATACAAGTGATTGTTATCAACTTATAATGCATGCCTAGCCTTTTATTACCCTACCATTATCAATCGACCAATAGCGAGACGCTACTGGTAGGTATAACTAGTCATAATAATGTCTATTACCTCTTTTTTTTTTATATAGTGAACTGTTTTATCACATATTAGTTACAGTATACCCCTATTTTTAATAAAATTTTTGATGTGGCGACAACATCGGTGTGTCTACTTATTCATAAAGTAGTAGTAGGGTGCAATTGTATCAATGCGATTATTCTCGAATGATATGAAGTATCCGCAGTGTGATTTTGTAACTTTAATGATCTGCCAAGCGGATCTTTTCTCTATAAATAGATACTATTAGGCTTAAGAAGATCCACTAGTTTGGATTGTTTACATGTAACTACGTTAGAATTAATAACTTACTTAAATTTAGTTGTTGGATGATCCGATCTCTGGCTAGATCTACAGCTATTTCATTTAAGGTCTGATAAATATGAAAAATTGACACTTCTGCATCAGCTGTAAAACGTCAAGTCGTCAATATTTCAGTTTAGTGTAAATAAACGTTTCGCGCTAAGTGAGCAAGTTGGAACATGAATAAAAATTGTGCAATAATAAATTACATTTTAGTCTAGAAAAGTATTTATAAAATGATTAAATATGAATGTCTTAGATTGTGAGTAAAACAGTTTAGTTACTTTAATAGTTTAACACTGGCTTTTGATAACTAATACTATTGGCATTGCGTTTCAGACAGTAGTCGCGGGAAACCCGAGTTTTCACTGAGATTGGTAGTATGTGATCACTATTTAACCAAGCCAACACCGGGAATCGACGTGATTTATTCTGATTTTAGGGGAGCTGACGTAAAACAGGCATGTATACTTTAAGACCCTTCGTAAAAATATTGATGAATAGAACTTGAGCATAATTTGTGTTTACGAACTTCCTTTTTTTATAAGGACATGTAAGAAGAGATGATCGAATATGGGACTATAATTTAATTAAGATGACAAGTATTTATTTGTAGTATGTTTTTTAAAATGTTTATAATTACCGCTATCCAGGTACCAGTATTAAGGATATTTGGCCCTACACCTGATGGTTATAAAGCCTGTCTACATGTACATGGTGTTTTTCCTTACTTCTATGTGCCTTGTCCAGTACCAAACCCACAGCCCCAGTTCTTATATCAGGTAAGAAAAACTTACAAAGTAAATGTTAATATGCTAATTGACACTAAACTTTTGCTGAAATCCCACTAATATTAATATGAAACTTTTCAAGTGCAAATATGTTCAGGGTTTTAAATACATACAGACAGAGACATAAAAATAAATGTATGTTTCGTCATCTTAAAAAGTGTTTGAAACTATTAAATTCACTTTCATGATTTAAATGATTTTTAGCTCATATGCAAACTTGAGCAATATTAATTACTAGCAGCGGTTACCTAGTGGTTTCACCTGCGTAAGTCCCGATCCTGTGGGAATATCAGGATAAAAAGTATGCGTTAATCCAGGTCTCCAGCTATCTACATACCAAGTTTCATCGCAATCGGATCAATGGTTTTTCCGTGAAAGAGTAACAAACATCCATCCACCCATCCATCCAAACTTTCACATTTGTAATATTAGTGGGATTATAATGTTTAATAATTCCTGTACAAAATGAAAATATTTTTTTCTAAATTTTAATTGTACAATGTTAGTTTCTCAAGCTATCCAATGATAAAAAACCAAAACTTGCATATTTGGATAAGTTGGATTGAATAAGCAATAGAGCCCTGCAAATCCCCCATTAGAAAACAAATCTCCCTTGAAAATAAAACCAAACCATATGAAATATTCCATTTTGCATAGAATTACCCTATAACATAACTGATTAAAACCACAAATACATGAAATGCCCATGCTGTAGTTTTACTTCCTAATAAATGCGCATAAACAAATGCATTTTTTTTTGCTGTACTTACTACTACAAAAAAGCCCTGATCTGTACACATAATAGGAAGTAAGACGTCTACCTACAAGATGGACAGATGACCTTATAAAGAACATGGGGGTGACAGATGATGCAGGCCGCTTCTAACTGGTCTTCTTGGCAGTCATTGAGCAAGGCCTATGTCCTGCAGTCGACGTCCTAAAGCTGAATTGATGATGATGATGCATACAAGTCTAGTAAAGTATAAGTACTTTAATACACTTGGGAACAAGTCTAGAATTGTATCGAGGTAAAAGGTACTTCCCTAAAAATTTGAGTGTTATGTTTTTGAGTATGTTATACAATATTTTGTTTTAGATTGCTGCCAGTTTGGATAAAGCTTTAAACATTGCCTTAAAACAGGCAACTTCTGCAAACCAACATGTTTACAAAATATCATTAGTTAAAGGATTGTAAGTAAATAATAATTATAAATTGTTTATTTTTAAGGACATCAGTCTGAATTGCTGGTCTGTAGTAGCAAGTAAGGTTCAATTAAATATTTTCAAAGTTTAGAAAGTTCCTAACAAAGTAGATAGAGTAGAGGTAGAACTTACCAAATATCATCAAAACAAACAAAAATGATTATTTACACACCTGTATAAATTGAAATATTTTTTTAAAATTCCGCAATTTCCTCATACAGCACATACATTAGTTAATTCACTTCGAATTAACTGATGTATGTGCTGTATGTGGAAACTGTGGAATGAGCCTATGTTCAACGGTTGTTGCATGGCTGAGATATAATTGAATTGCTAAATACATAATCAATGAGTAAATTGTAAATTGCTTTATATTTCAGACCATTTTATGGATATCATGACAAAGAACATCTCTATTTGAAGATATTTCTATACAGCCCTGGTTTAATTAAACAAGCAGTTGAACTATGTAGCAATGGCGCTATTTTAGGTCAAACATTCCAACCACATGAATCCCATTTAAATTTTACATTGCAATTTTTCATAGATTTTAATTTGTTTGGGATGAGCAATGTAGATTTACAATGTGTTACATTTCGTAAATCAGGAATCACACAAAATAGTAATGAAGTACAAAAGTCAGGTGATACTGGCCTGAAACCAGAAAGTTCTTGTTATTATGAAGCTGATTGTGCAGCATCTCACATTATTAATCGTCAAAAAATAGGCAAAGGTGACGGAATCGAAAATCCAGGATTAGAGGAAGTATGGAACCAAGAATCAGAAAGGCGAAAACAACTAAATATATCTCTGGCTTCAAAATCATTATCTCAAGGCAGAATAAAGGCAGAGGAAACTGATTCTCACTATAAATTTGAACAGATATTTAAGATAAAAATGTCTAATTTAATTGATAAACCTGTAGTTATTGAACATGACAATAAGCCTTTGGAATCAATCTACTATCCAGCAGAAAGTATGGCAGGCTCACAGTTATTCAATGCTGTTGATGTCAATATTCATTTGCCTGACAACACTTTAGGTATTAGTTTTAACCAAACCTTGATTGGGGATGCAAATGAGTTTTTAGATAAAGATGTGGACAGTACACTAGTGGATGAAGAATTGGCTTTGAATAATAGTTTATCTTTACATTATAGCCAAGTATTGTGTAAGTATAGGTACTTCTTAACAAAACTAAAAAGAGAAGGGTAAAAGTGATTCTGTTTTTAAACAATTAATTTCTTGCAGTAAACAGCGAAGATTTCGAATTGGTTGATATGTTGCAAGATATGGATGAAAAGCCTATTGAAGAAGATAGCGTTATGGGTATACCAGTAGAAAATGATGCAGATGTTGAATTAGATGATGCTGAATATTCACAAATATTTAATGAAGATACTTTAATTTTAAGTCAAGACAAAAAGTAAGTTTGCTTGATTTTTAATGGTTGTGTTTATAGCTTGCTTTTTAATGGTTATGTTTATAGCTTGCTTTTTAATGGTTATGTTTATAGCTTGCTTTTTAATGGTTGTGTTTATAACTTGCTTTTTAATGGTTATGTTTATAGCTTGCTTTTTAATGGTTATGTTTATAGCTTGCTTTTAAATAGTTATGTTTATAGCTTGCTTTTTAATGGTTGTGTTTATAACTTGCTATTTAATGGTTATGTTTATAGCTTGCTTTTTAATGGTTGTGTTTATAACTTGCTTTTTAATGGTTATGTTTATAGCTTGCTTTTTAATGGTTATGTTTATAACTTGCTTTTGCCTGCGGCTTCGCTCTCCTTAAAGTTAATTTCCTATCTTTCGGTTAAAATACTTTTTTTGAATGTAAATTACCCTATGACCTTTTCTGTAGCTTTGACAATATATATGCAACATTTTATCATGATCGGTCGAGTAGGTAAAGTGTAAAAGCGTAACAAACAAACTTATGAAAAAACTAACTCACTTTCGAATTTATAATATTAGTGAGGATTTAAGACTGACTTTATGTTCTCTCTTTTAGTACAGATGGAAGTGAAAGTTCACCTTCATGGAATGATTCGTTTTGGGATGGTGCCAATATACCACAGCTTGATGGAACTTGTGACGACGATCGTAAGTAATTTGTAGTTTAATCACAACTATGCATTTACGCACAAATTGAATATTATGTAATCTGGTAATGGGTGGAATCTGGCTCATTATAAAATTGAAAAATGTTTAGTAAAAGTAGAAAAATGTAAGTAAGTGTTTAGAAGGAAGTGTAGATGTAAAGAATATTTTATTCGTGAAATACATATTACCTACGTTTTTTATAATGATCACTCAGCACTAACTATGATACGCATAAATCTCGAATCTATCTTATTATTTCATCACCTAATTACTTATGTTTATGTAAACGCCATAAAGATATATAAATATATAATATATAAACTAGAAAATAAAAACAAAGAACTACCGCCACCTTTGTTTCAAAAAAGCTAACACAGTGGCCAATTGAACAATTTTTCTATAATTTAAATGAATTTATGACATTTAAAGACAATATCGCATTTAATTAATGCTATTTATTTTCTAAATTTAACAATATATTCTCTTTCTATGACATAATTACCTATAATTTAATTTCAATATTTATTACTTTTAAATTCAGTTTGACATTATTTGTAATACTTAATTTGACATTTGAATTTTAATAATAAACCGAGATCTTGTCTCTAATTTTGTACTAGAATAGATAAATTTATGTATTTACACACCATTGTACTGGTAGAATGTGATAGGACTAAACACAAAATCAACACCAAGATGTAACTACATTCTAGTGAATAAAAATGATTCATTATTATGTTATTACATATGTTAATATTATATTTATATATTATAATACATAATGAAGAGAATTTTATAAAAATGTGTACCTATAGTATTTCAAATCATAATTTTAGCAATATTTTTTTAAGATAGGGTAAAAAGTGCAACTTTGTGAACTACTATCATAATAGGGGTTAAAGTATGTAATGTTATTATATTTTTGACATTTCATTCCAGATGTAAAGAAAGTTAGGAAAAGAAAAATGAGATCCTTTAAACTTGGTCTATCGCGACCTAAGTCAAAAAAACAGGAAACTAAATCACTGGATACTAATTCAGAATCTACGTTAGACGTTAGTGAAGTTGATGAAATAAATGTTTCAAGAGAAACAATAGAAGATATTTCAGATTTACATTTAAGAAAAGCTGTTAAAATAGAAACTGAGAGTATTTTAGAGAAATCTATGCATTCGAATTCAGATGATTTGACATCAAATGTCGAAATAGAAAATAAATGTATTACCCATTTAGTCAAGGAAGTAACAAAAAAGTGTGACAATTTACAGCTGGACGCCGCTAAAATTTATGATTTAGAGAAAAGTCTTCAACCAATAGCTGGGCCTTCAAATTCGAATCTCAACGATACTTTTAAACGAAAATTCGATAATAGTTTTAATGATATCGATTCCTCTCCAGAAAGCAATAAATCAGGCATAATGAGCTTTTATGACATGTCTAAAGTTTTTGATTTATCCCTAGAAAATGACACTGTCGCACACAACAATTCAGATAATTACGAAAATGTGAGTAATTTTTGTTCGCCAAAGGATACTGAAATAAACGTATTGTCGGAAATAAAAATGGAAATAGATACTAGAGATGTGACTGATAAAAATGAACGGAATGTTACATCAATAGATAATAATTATTCTAAGATATTAACCCCTCGAATGAAACCACCGACTAAAAGCTATATAATATCTACTTTACAACAGTACAATATACCTAAAACTAAAAATCCTGAACCATATTATTCGGACCACAAAGATGTTGGTGATAAAGTAGAAATAGGTCAAATTCTGTTAAAAGTCAACAGTAAACTATCTAAAGATCAGAAACCATTCGAGAAAGTGCTGGATGCCACCACTATAGAGGAATGGCGGCATTTGATATTTCTGCAAACAAATGAAATGTCACAAGAATCTGCGAAGCCAGACAGCTTAAAATTAGTTCTGGCTGGCAATAAAAAATGTATTTTGGAGCCAGTAAGGAAACCACCAATGAAAAAAGATATAATTAAATGGCTAGAACAACGAAATAGTGTAACAAAAGACGAAAGGAACATAACCAACAATGTAGATATAAGTACAAATATTGATGATTTGGAGAATTCACAAGCTTTAGGTCTAGCTGAAATTAATGACAGTGTTAGTTTGGAAACAGATGACAAGGATAAAAATAATTTGAATACTAGCCTTCAAGTTAGCATGCAGCCCGACGGTTCATTTCTCTGCTTTGGAAGTAATGACAATCGATTAGACAGCAATTCTGTTGAGACGCCAATAGTTGATGTAAGTATTCCTCAATATTTTATACAGCAATTCTGTACGATAATGAAATTTTAAGACATTAATACTAATTTAAATTTTCTTATATAGGTAAACTTTTTAACAGTAATGTTAGTTGAAGTTCTTACTACAGTTAGAGGAGATTTAAACCCTGATCCAGCGATAGATCCCATCCAAGCTTTATTTGTCACTATAACAAATGATTGCCCTCTGGATCATCGATTAGCGAAAAGTATTACCAAAGTCATTGTTGTAGTAGAAACAACACCAGTAAAATATCTAGATAGATGCGTTTTCAATGTTGATGTTACATATGTAAATAATGAGAGTGATTTATTTGAGAAAATAATACAACTGGTAAACAAACACGATCCAGATATAATGTGTGGGTATGAAGTAGAAATGGATTCTTGGGGCTATCTTTTCTGTCGAGCTCAAACCTTGGGTTTGGAAATTGTCCAAGAGGTTTCCAGAATAACAGAAAAGCATCGGCAAAAACGATGGAGAGGTGAAGAAACTGATTTTGAGGGAAGAATTATTGGCAGAATCATGTTAAATGTTTGGCGATTATTTCGTCATGAGATGGCGCTGTCAAGTTACAGCTTTGAGAATTGCATGTACGAGGTTTTGAAGGAAAGAGTTCCTAAGTATAGTTACGCTCAGTTAGCGTCATGGTGGCAAGATGAGTCAAGAATATTAAGATGGATTCCAGTAGAATATTACTTGACAAAGTTATCTGGTACCGTCAGGATGCTGGATAAGCTCGATATTATAAGTAAGATTCATTTTATCCCTAAAATTATATTTCCCACACGCCGTCTATGATCACGTGTTCTTTTTAAGTTATTTAAATATTAAATTACTTATTACATTTACCGTAATAAACTAGTTTCTACCTTTGCACTTATCAAATTATGATGTCAAGTTAAATAATAATAATTAAATATTAAATTTACTATTTGTTTTTACACAGACAGAACTTCAGAGTTGGCAAGACTTTTTGGTCTTCAATGGTGGGAAGTACTATCCCGAGGGTCACAATTTCGTGTTGAATCTCTAATGCTGCGAGCGGCGAGACCGCTGAATCTAGTAGCATTATCACCGACTGTCAAACAACGGGCTGTCATGCGCGCCCCTGAATGTCTCCCGCTCATATTTGAACCAGAGTCGCGGTTCTACACCGACCCTGTGATAGTCCTGGACTTCCAAAGCTTGTACCCATCTATGATGATTGCTTACAACTACTGCTTTTCAACTTGTATTGGACGAGTTCAAAATATCAGGTAAGTAATAGATAAGAAAAAAAAATACTTTATTTACTTGCCTACGTTCCATGGGTGTTTCTATTTTTTTTGTTAGGTCTGTCTCACATCATTGATTTAAATGAATTTAAAAAAATAGTCCATTCCTAAACAGATGTTGGAGAGGATGGGACCTATATCTGTGACGTCACAATCCGATGTTTTTTACTTAATCTAGATGTATTCCATTATTATCTCTTTTACAAATAGGAGACAACTAAATTTATAAACACTACACTTTCATAGCTGCAAGCCATGAGAGAAAAAAGAAATAGTGGAGGAAGTGTGGGTGTGGACATTTGAAGTGTCATCTTTTGGGTATAAGCTGTTTGTAACTGCGTTTTAAATGTTACATAAACAACACAACAAGCACCAAGTCCATCAAATTAACTAATTAACATTTTCCTTCTCTTTTGTATAGTTGTCATTAAAATAGTTGCATGCGTATATTTATATTATGAACATGTATGTAAATGTAACAATTGTAGGTAAACCAATAAATAAATAAATAAACACCGTTAATTTTTTTGTTCATGTAGTTACCACACATTCTCTATATCACTTGAAGTTTATTAAAAATTCAAAGCATTACTATGGCGTCAACATTAAACCGATCTTGCAATGTCCGCGGGAAGTGTATATAAAATAAATATATCCATAATATGTCTTGCAGTGATACAGCCTACGAATTCGGGGCATGGCATCTTAAAATACCTAAAGCTAAAGTCGAAGCTCTAGTTAGAAAGGGCTTAGTCCACTGGTCGCCTGTCGGTGTTGGATTCGTGAAAGCTTCCGTACGTCGTGGTGTACTGCCGGCGCTGTTGAGAAGAATACTCGCAGCCAGACAGGCTGTCAAGAAGACTATGAAGGCACAAACTGATGAAACTGTGAAGAAAGCCATGCATTCTAGACAATTAGGTAATACCGACATCATCACTACCGAACCGCAAATTTTAAATTCTTTTATCAGATGCCTTTAAGTATGTGATGATAACGTTGAAAGATTTCGTATAGATACATAACATATACGTCGAGCTAACGAAAGCGTGTTAAAAAACAGTACACAAAGAAAAATAAATTTATATAAGATGTGGGAACCGACTTGGCTGGCAACATCGCATTTTAATGGTATTTAGTGGTTATTTTATATTTTTTCTCTATTTTAAGCGCAAACAGCTGTTGGTAATAGAGACTGGATTATATGCATTTGCATATTTCTCAGCGGAAGTCGCATATTATATTCTAATATCTAGTGATGATGCATATTTTCGCTACATTTATTATATTTTTCGGTAGGTTACCCTACTGATAAGTGTAACAATAAACTATATAATAAACATTTTGCAAAATACACAGCACACAATTTTCACTTATAAAAATATTTTGAGTGATTGAAAACTATTCTTTATTATATATTTTTTATTACATATTAGAACACCTACCTATCTGATTGTTAAATCATTTTTTGTTTTAGTGCATTATTATCTTCTACAAAGTTGTTACATTTTGGTATTGATAATATTTATGATTGAATAATTAAGGAATTGTATGCAGATTTAGTAAAAAAAAAATTAAAACCTACCACCTTTTTCCTTATTTTCGTTCTCTAAAATTTCAATGTTGCATATTTTACAAATTTTCATGCATATTTTTCGTACATATTTCAAGCTTTTCATGTTGCATATAATCCGGTCCTTAGTAATTAGTTTCTATGTTTGGCGCCGACTCATAATTTTTAGGTATTTACCATAGTGTATTTTTCGCTTTTCAGTTCCTTTCTTCTTTCGTCAGTTAATTTTTAGTTAATTTTTTTTTTTTTTGGATTACAATATTTTAACTTTCTTATTAATAAAAGGCACATTTTCGGTATCATTTCATTGTAGTTAACATTAGTTAGCACTAGCAAATACATCAAAAACACACACTAGGAACATTGTAGCGGGTGGCTAGGAGTACTAAGGCTTAAGCTTAGTTAGTTTTAAGTCAAAAGATTTAAATATGCAATATTTGGAATCTTATAACTTAAAACTCGGTTTGTATCGTATTTCATAATTTGATAAAAATCGGTTTCTTTATATTTCAATCGTCATCGTTATTAGGTATGTTGTCAGTTGCTGTGTCTATAGTTTTTATTTTCTTTCCACTATTCCCCTTACAGGCTTGAAGTTAATCGCAAACGTTACATATGGGTACACAGCAGCTAACTTTAGCGGTCGCATGCCCTGCGTGGAAGTCGCCGATAGTGTCGTGGCGAAAGGCAGGGAAACATTAGAACGGGCTATCAAAATGGTCCGAGAGAGTACGCAGTGGAATGCAAAGGTACATTTTTTATATCACGTCGGTGGTAAACAAGCATACGGCTCGCCTGATTGTAAGCAGTTACCGTAACCTGCGTATGCGTTCATAGGCATATTATTATGTAGCATCGTGTCATTCAAAAACTACTTGGTACTGAACTCTCAAAACAAGAAAGATATTTTAGAAAGAGAATAATGTTCTGTTCTCGGAGGGTAGAAATATAATTTGAATGCTAACAAAAATGCGGTTGAAAGCTAAATAAATATTTTGATCCTAAATCAATACTCGTGGTTTCTCGCCAGTTTATATGAAGGTTTTATTTTGTATATTGTAGGTAATATACGGTGATACGGACTCCATGTTCGTGTTAGTGCCTGGTGGGACTCGCGCGGAGGCGTTCGAAATCGGACAACAAATAGCCGACGCGGTGACTGCCGACAATCCGTCGCCTGTTGCACTCAAACTTGAAAAGGTAATAATAATACTATTTAATCTATGCATTTTGTCAGTTCCGACACACGGTTTTACTGTTAATCCCATTAAGATATTACTGTGGGGTTCTTACGAATCTGACTTTACTTACTATTTTATAATAGAGCTTCTCATTGCTCTTATTTATTTGCGATTCTTCCCTTTGAATAATATATTACCCGTCACAATATCCAATTATAAGTATGTAAGAAGATACGCTTGTCTACACAAGCAGTTAATAATTATAGTTAAGTAAAATTATATAATAATAATAACCGGACACATCTCACACACGGCCGTCTGATCCCAAACTAGGCAGAGTCTGTACTATGGTAACCAGACTGCTGATAAACATACTTTTATATTTCTAAATACATACATATTATAGATAAATTACACGCAGACACAGAACAAATGATCGTGCTCATCACACAATTATTTGTCCTGGGTGGGAATCGAACCCACGACCTCTGGCTTAGCAGTCAGGGTCACTAACCACTAGACCAACAGGCCAGTCAACTATATTATAAAAACATGCTTGAATGGCGAACCGAAATAAAAAGTAAAAAAGACTTCCACTATCCACTATGGCTTCATCGCGTCAAAATTAATCATATGAGCTCAAAGTCCAGGGGTTTACTAGTAGCCACTGAAGAGTTCCGCTACCAACCTCCTGGCTCCACCATTATATCACCTCCAAGATGTTATATTATAGTATTGTCATCCAAACTACATATACATACCAAGTTTCATTTCGATACGACAATTAGAAGTCTTAGGTTAAAGTTGACTTCCAAGATTTCTTTACATAGTTAATTACAAGTGAAGTAAACAAATGCCTGTTAAAAAGCAACAACTATGCTTATTAGACATGTGAAGCGGGACTTGATCACAGTAATATACAGGGTGTATTTGAAAAAGGAACACTTACTGATATTCCTGAAAGGGCATCACTCTAGCATGCAGTTACAATAATAATTTAAAAAAAAAATACTATCCGTTCACAAGTTATGACCTTTTGAATTTCCAGGTATTTTGGCCTCCGTTTTTCATAAAAGTAGGTGGAATGTATAAAGTTAAAGATTTTAAATCGTACATATTTTTTTTATATTCGAATTTTTCATTCCGCTACCAAGAAAATCCATAAAAGCTAGCTATGAAAAAATTTAAGTTAGTTTTTATGGATTTTCTCAATAACTGAGTCAATAGTTTCAAAATAAAAAAAATATGTACGATTCAAAATCTATAACTATACACGTTCCACCGTTATGACAAACGGCGGTAAAAATATTTGGAATTTCTAACGGTGATAGCTTGTAAACGGATTTTTTTTTCAAAAATTCTTATTGTAACTGCACGCTAGAGTCATGCCCTTTCAGTGATTAAATTAAGTGTTCCTTTTTCAAATACATCCTGTATACGCGGCAACTACTATGCTGTTTAGAAGCACTACTATCGTGTTGTGTTACTACTTGTAGATAAATAGGGTCTCCAAAACTCCTTGAAAAGGCGTTAAATCAGTGGTAGTGTTTCGACGGTGCTTGTTTGTCGCCTTAGTAATATAAAAAAATAATTAATACTTTATAACAGGTATACCAACCTTGCATTCTACAAACAAAGAAACGTTATGTGGGCTACATGTACGAAAGCGCAGCTCAAGAGAAACCTGTGTACGAAGCCAAAGGAATAGAAACTGTCCGGAGAGACGGATGCCCGGCTGGTGTTAAAGTAAGTATAACTTTATACTATACTGTTACAAAGTCTTGTCGATTAGACGAAGTCATGAAAGGTTACGATTACCTAAATGGAGATGCACGCGGGACTAATAGCCTATGTGTAGAATGTTCTACATTATATTAGAAAACTCAAGAATGGTTTCGAGTTTTCGGGAAATATCACGATCTCGCCACGAAATAACTTTCCGGGTATATAAGACGTATGCATTGCGGTATGAAAAAAGTTTTAGTTGAGCGATAGTGCGAGAAACAACGAATAATACGAGTGTGAATTACAAGTGATTATTTAAATAGTGAGAATAATGTAATAGCGTTAATTGCGAATTATTGAAATAAATTGGTGTAACTTTCTAATCCCGAACCTCAGCTCGTAACAATACTATACATACATTGTGACGTGTATGTTTACTTATTAACTGAGACCATTCATTTCGTACACTCGTTCATCATGTGTGACACCGTGTGATGTACATCAGAATTTAGATTTAATGAGAGCCACCAACTTGTATAATTAAATACAAAATCCATATAATTGAGTTGTTATGTGTCCTGTTTGTATACCTTTAGAAATTTGATACAGTTAATTTTTCCACATAATACTTAGGTCCGTTCTGTCCTGTTGTTTGAATATGACTTAGAAAATCATTTGTACTTCTCCAATATTTAGTGAAATATATTTTTGACTACACCGGTAATTTCTAGGACTCCTAATTATAATATAAATTTATTCTAATGACAGTGCTGCATTTAATGCGTAGTAGTAGAACAAAGAGCCAGGTCTTAAAAGTTCGTTGCCACGTTCGTCGCGAAATCACTGGTTTAATTTCTTTCACAAAACCGATATACTGCTTACCATAAATATAGACCTTAGATATTAATGTTTGCTAAATTTTTGGTATATTGGTATTTTTTTAATATGAAAAAAGAACTCTCACACTATGGAATAATACATGTATCGCGATTACAATTATACACTTAACAGACACGGAGTATATCTAGGCCTAGAACAATTAATTTTTACTTATCTTTCAAAGACATGAAATATTAAGTAATTGTCCCTAGAAAATAGTAAACCGATGCAGTGAATATTAGCAGAGTGACCTTTTAAACTACCTACTATTACCATATTACTGGCCTGTTGGTCTAGTGGTTAGTGACCCTGACTGCTAAGCCAGAGGTCGTGGCTTCGATTCCCACCCCGGACAAATAATTGTGTGATGAGCACGATAATTTATTCTGTGTCTGGGTGTATTTATCTATAATATGTATATATTTAGAAATATATAAGTATGTTTATCAGCAGTCTGGTTACCATAGTACAGGCTCTGCCAAGTTTGGGATCAGACGGCCGTGTGTGAGATGTGTGAAGTTATTATTATTATATAATATGTTTATTTGCCAGCTTCTCCAACGCGCTTTGTGCGAGTTATTCGAGACGGGCGACATGTCCCGCGTCAAGCGCTCCGTGGTTGCTACGTTGTCGAAGTTGGCGGACGGCACATTGCCACCGCAAGAGTTGTTCTTCACGCGCGAGTACCACGGCCCAGGCGGGTATAGGGCCGGTGCTAGCGCGCCGCCCAACGAAATAGCCAAGTACGCTATTTTTTATTTTATTATCCATTGCTTTGTTCATCCGACTGCGTAATAAATAACAGTTATGTTTTTCAAGAGTTTCTGGTTATAATTAATGCGACCATATATTATGCGACCTCGCTCTATCCTACTAATATTATAAACGTGAAAGTTTGTGAAGATGTATGGATGAACCGATTGCGATGAAACTTGGACTGGACTTTTTATCCCGATATTCCCACTGCATCGGGATTTACGCTGGTGAAACCGCGAGGCGCAGCTAGTATTGTTATAAAAATGTAATACAGTTTAGCTAAATATTTTAATTGTTGTTGATTTTCTATTAGTTGACATTCTGTAATCAACTGACTACTGAAGGGATACATATTCTGCAGGATTAAATCGATTTAATATTAATTTAGTAAAATTGTACGGTTCGACGCAAAACATATGGTGGATATGCCACACATCTATTGTAACATCACCATATTACCTGTTTACAAAAAAAGGATTTTTATTAATTCTCGAAACCATGTGGCCGGATGGATTTTAATAAATATTTTGATTGGATATTTTATAAGATCGGTATT